>PVJO010019043.1:0-35216 GCA_004026905.1 Hystrix cristata | reverse complement strand
CTAACTTTGGGTGTCGAGTATTCTGTCCCAACAACGAGAGAAAAGTAACTAAAACAGGTCGTATCCAAGAAATAGAACCAGTAGGCGGTAATCAAGATTAATTGCTAGGTTTAGGCACATGTTATTGTGGAGGTTGACTAGTCCAGTTGAAAAGCACACAGCAGACCATCAAGAAGTGCAAGCTGAATTCTTGGGCAGGAGTGGAGGCTACATCCCAGGCACAGAATTTATTCTTAAGAGAATTCTCAATTCCATGTTAAGGATGTTCATCAGATTGAATCAGGGTCACTCAGATTATCTGGGACAATCTTTGTTGTTTAAAATAAACTGATTATAGACTCCAATCTTTTACAAAATGTCTTCACAGCAACATCTGGATTGGTGTTTTTGAAAAATCAGGACTATTGCCTAGGCAAGTCGATTCGTAAATCTGACCATCAAAGTGTCCTGGTTCCCAATAGTGTTTTTTAGTCCCAGTAACTTTCTTTGTTGGTTTTATATTTTTATATGTTTATTTGGATACTATATTTTAAAGGTGATGAGAGTCTGTTTTCATTGTGAATAACAAAGAAATGCTGCAGTATCTATATTCTAATGACTCTTCATATTACTACATAATTCACTCTTTTTTCTGAATTAAAAAGGTAATTTAAAAATCATTCTTTTATGTCTCCCCACTCAGCTTTTTTATTATATTTCTTGTTTAATCTCCAGTTTCTTAGCATTGACTTAAAATGCATAGTTCATGCTAGCACACTACATGATACTTGGCATTCATCAAGTCTCTGTTAGAAAAAAGATTATTTCATAGTTATTGTATGTTCACCTTCGAGTCGCATTTGTTTTTTATAAATATTGCCACCACATTGCTGATTTATATTTGGCACATTATGATTCCAAATAGTTTATTCTGTGAAACTCTGTTGTTTTTATGACAAGCAGAAGTTATTCTGAAGCATGGTCCAGAGTTTCAGAATGAAGACTCTCTAATAAACGCTGGAGAAGTGAGTTCATATTAGAAGCATTGTTTTGGTGTATGCTATATTACCTCTGGGAGAAGCAGTGCTTTCTGCCAATGAGGATGGCTCTGCAGTATTAAAACAACTTCTGAAGAGTTCTTCAGACTCTTGAGGCTTTGGCAAATTTTGGCTTATGATTTTTATTTGCAGGTGAAGCCAGACAAATTTTAGTGTAGTGCCAAACACTGTGGAAATGTCTTATAGATATGCTTGTGACTATCCAACTTAAAATGGTTAATTAATGAAACATGTACATTTTAATGAATTTTGATGTTTTATTTTTATATCAGTGCTGCTGATTTATTATACTTAGTTTACAGCATGAGCATGTAATTTTCTATGCAGGACAAATCTCGGACTAGTAATGGCTTTTGTCATGTCACACCATGCCTTTTTTCTAAAGAAATAATTAAATATTTATAGTGCATGCCTAAATGATTTGAGCGACATTCAAGATACTCTTAAATGCAATACTGAACAAAATTAACATTGTCCCTGCCATCGTGAAACATATTATCTAATTAGAGAAGAAACACCTTAAATAAAAGTGTGTGAAGATTTGAGTTGAAATGAGTGCTACAAAAGAAAGCACTGTGTAGAGTAGAGTACTGTGTTAAAGGAATAGCATGTCAGTTTTGGGGGACAAGAGAAATTCTAGAGGCAGTCAATTTAACTGAGGCCTGAAGCAGGAATCATAATAAAAGCTAATAGTGCTTACTTTATGCCAGACCCTATTCTATGTCCCTATTGTGTATTAATTCATTTCAACCTTATTGCACCCCTACAGAGTAGGCACTATTGTTTTCTTTCTCCTGCAAAAGAGGAAACTGGCAAAGAGAGGTTAGCAAACTTCCTCCACATCACAGCTAAGGAGTACTGAATTGGGATCTGAGCCAAGAAAAAAGTCTGTGCTCATAACCATTACTCTACAAGGTGGCAGTTAGATGGAAGTGAACAAGGAGGACCATTTCCAGCAGTGGGAATCTGTGTATAAGTACCCCAAGGCAGGAAGGAGAACCAGAATAGCTGGAAGTTGGTGAACTAAAGATCAAATAAAGGAAGAAAAAAAAAAGCTAGAACTTTATTAAGATTTATTACGATTTTACAGCTTAGACCACAGTGTTAAATTGTATTAGGAAGGAAGAAGAGTTTATATGATTGAGAGATTGTTGCAGTAACCTAGTGAGATAATAGTGGCTTGGACCCAGATTGGGGCAGGAGGAGCAAACTGTATAGATTCTGGAAATATTTGAGTGATAGTTGTAGCAGGACTCAGTAATTTTGAGAAAGGCAGATGACTCAACTTTCTACCTGGAGCAGCTCAACTTTCTACCTGGAGCACCACTACTGGGTAGTGGTGTTAAAGGGGACAGACTTAAAGACAAGTTCAGTTTCATTTCACTTGAGTTTAAGGTAACTTTTATATTAATGCAAGAACTGGCTATAAAAGCCTGCAGTTGAGAAGAGAATTCTAAGCTTGAAATAACATTTAGTGTGGTAGATTTTCAGCCTTGGGACAGATGAGGAAAAAATATAGTAAGAAGACCTAGAATCACAAGTGAAGGAATAGGCCATACTTTTGTCTGGGTAGAAGAGGTGATGGTCCACAAATGAGACTAAAGGGAAGGAACCACATAAGAGTAAGGAAAACTGACACAATGTTGTAATGCAAAGCAAAGGAATACAGCCTCTGTTTTGATTTTCTGGTAATATTGTCTGTTTTTTTTCTTTTAGAACTTCACAACACACTAAAATGCTTGGAATTCAACTTTATTTAGTGAGAACTTGAACTTTTATCTGATGAGGTTTTATTCCTTTTTGTTTTTCTCCTTTTTTTCTTCTTGAGTGCTCTTTCAAGTTTAATTTTCTTTAAATACCTATACTCCCTAGTTTTATCCTCTGCCATTATCTTTTTCCTGTTTAATTGGAATCTTTCATGAGAAAGAGATAGCTTTCAGTTACAGCATTTTATGTTTTTGTGTGTCAAATAATTTTTTTTAATGCTAGAATCTTATACTGCTTCAACTTCCACGACTGGACACAGTGAGACAGTACACTGCAGTGACACCCACACAGCTGGCCATACACTCCACTTTGCTCCCTCATGTGAGACAACAGGTTACACTAGCCATCGTGAACAGTCTATACAGTGAATCTCCTACTCCCAACTTCTCCTTTCCCATTTTCTATGGTCTTTTTTAATACCTTTGCTACTTTTTCATTTTCACCAAACTTCTCCCTGCATTTATCAGCCTCTTCACAACTGTATTTCTTTACCTTGGTTTGGTTTGTTATTTTTTAAACTTACTCTATTTTCCATTAACGTGTATTAATTTTGCACATCAGTGGGGGTCAATGTGGTATTTCCACACACTGCTCCTACCATGAGTAATCACCATTCTACCTTCAGGTGTACTTTTTTTAGCTTCCATATAGGAAAGAGAACATGTGATACTTTGTCTTTCTGTATTAGTCCACTTAACATAATGCCCTCCAGTTCTATCCATTTTGCTACAAATGTCAGGATTTCATTCTCCTTTGTGTCTGAATAATACTCCTTTTTCTTCATCCAATCACCTGTTGGTGGGTGCCTAGGGCGACTCTTAGCCATTAAGAATAGTGCTGCAATATACATAGTTGTACAGGTATCTCTGTGGTACGCTAATTTCATTTCCTTTAGTTATATACCCAGAAGTAAGAGAGCTGGATCATATGGTAGATGTATTTTTAGTCTTTTGAGGAACCTCCATACCATTCTCCATAATGTCATTGTGTTTTATGTTAATCTGCTTTCTTAAGACCCATTTTGTTTTAGAACCTTGTAGTACCCCAGTTTCTTTTAATCCACAC
The DNA here is from genome assembly GCA_004026905.1 of Hystrix cristata. NCBI lineage: Eukaryota > Metazoa > Chordata > Mammalia > Rodentia > Hystricidae > Hystrix > Hystrix cristata. The sequence continues at coordinate 31,347 of PVJO010019043.1, read as the reverse complement.
TCTTGAAATAACCTTGCCAAATACCCATCCATTTGTAAACCCCATTGTACTGGTGTTAGTCACTAAGGATAATGGGTAAGAAAAGGTATGTGTCAGAACTATGCTCTCTTATTCTTAGATGGTTTGTGGGAAATAAAAATTACATCATAATATTCGTGTGCCTACTATCATTTTATATTATTTAGTCTCAGCCTTAGCAGAGTCATAATTCAGAATATTTGTACTTGTCTGGAGTTTCTGAACTCAATTTCAAAGATCTTATGTTTGAATCAGACTGTCAAAGAAATCTGTACCTAGCTCCTCAATTTCTCCTCCTTTCTAAATTTCTTTGTATGTTTTTCTAATATTTTACTTCTTCCAGTCTGTATCAGAAGAAGGATCACTTGTTTTTTTCCCAAGGTTAAACTTTCTGTTTTTCCTGAAACATATAAGAGAAGCTCTAGAGAAATCACAAGATGGAAAAGAATCATTATATTTATGTTATTTTATTGGATGTTTATCTCATTATTCTATATATTTGGTAATGATGTAATTGATACAGTGTTTGAAAAGCTCTTCTGAAATGCTGCCGTTTGTGACATATGTTAATATTTTCAGTAGAGTGTACTCCTTTGTGTTAATCAAACACAAAATGGGTTTGCTTTGTCTTACTCAGAAAGACTGGTGGTGGTGGCCGAACACTGTGAACGGAGCCTGGAAGACTTGCTTCGAGAAAGGAAACCCGTGAGGTACTGTGTAATATCAGGACAAGTAAATGAAGAGTGGAAATTGGCCAACAATAAGGCATTTTAACTAGAAACTGCAGGGCTTTGATTCCTTCTGTTACTTGTTTAATAATAAAAACCAGGTGCAAATTTTCACTCTAGGAAATTTATTTCACAAGTTGCATAGAAATTCAAAGTTAACATTATACAGTGTTCAGGTTTTGTGAATTCAGTGTCGTCCAAAGTGCCTGAGAAAACCTCCTTAAAAGAACATAGGTATATGAAAGTTTGAGGGCCTCCTAGTGCCAAGCCTTTTGTTACATGAGAGTAAGTTCATCTTGCTGAAAGGAGCAACGTGTAGCTTGTCACAAGACACTGATATTCATAGAGGTACCATGGACTGTTGAGCAGGACATTTTGAGGAGGAGTAAGAAGAGATCATAAACATGACTCTGGTACAATTTAATGATACAGTTTGAATTCAGTTATTTCAGTGACTTAATTTACTTTCTGTCTCTTGCCAAGATGACTATGTGATCTAAAACTTTTATTATAAGCACACTATTAAATAAGCTATTTCACAGACTTTCTGAAATCATCTTGCCACTAGTCTTTATAGCATCGTCATTATCTCTTTATCTCTCCAAACCTGTAGCTGGAGTTGCCCCAATGTGGTGGAAAGGGAGGACCCATAAGAGAGTGCCCCAGACCATCCTAAGGGTGGGCCAGTTCGGATTCCAGTGAAAGGTGCACTAGAAGTCGGGGTGATCAGTCCAAAGCAGGAATTAGGAGGACTCACAGAACGCTGAAGCTTATTCTGCAGACTCACAGCAAGGAATGATGGTGTTCTCCCTAGGTGTGTGTGCCTGGAGGGTCAGGGCATGGTGTTTATGTCAGTGTGTAAGGAATTTGGATTCAGAGATGAAGCCACTTTCTTTCAGGGTTTTGGGCAACATCCAAAATACCCTTATCAGTGTGAGAGAATGTTCAGAGGCTTGATTTGGACGGAAGCCTGCTAGGAAAAACCTGCAGCCGGCTGGGTAACTGTACAGTCAAGCCACTTGGTTAGGACACAGAAATAAATTAGGAGTAAGAGGGAGATAGATGGGGAACTGGGGGAACTGCCCGAGTTTTTAAAAATAATCTTACGCTCTTTGGTTAACACTTTGCCAACATCACAGTATTCTGGATAAAAATAAACTTCTTCCAAGGACAATGCCAGCTATGACGGTCCACATTTGTGATCCCAGCACTCAGGAGCCTGAGGCAGGAGAGTCACCCCAAGTTTGAGGCCAGCTTGGGCTAAATAATGAGTTCAAGGCCAACCTGCACTAGTGCGACCCTGTCTCAAAAAGCTAAAATTATATTAAAAAAATAAAAACTTTTCAAGGGAAGAAAAATGTATATCTTACTAAATGGAAATAATTTTCTAGAAGTAAAAGGTAAATTGGATGAGAGAACTTTTGATCGCTGGGTATGGTTGGTTCCTGCCTGTCACCTCAGCGCTCTGGGAGGTTCAGAGAGGAGGACTGCGAGTTCAGGCCCCACCCGGCGTGCTAGTGACTGTTGGGTTTGCGTTCATATGTCCCTCCAAAGTTTCATGTGCTCCTCAGCGGGGTGTGTGAAATGTGATTGGATCGTGGGACTCACAGGTGAATGTGCATGTTAAGGGGCGGAACCTGGTCCAAAGAGGCAGGTTGTGGGGCGTGGCCTCCCTCCCAGCTGGAGCCAGCTCCTCCACCCAGCGACGGCCCACCCAGGCTAACTCTTCTAGAGAAAGGTGACAGACCATGACATGGCAAGACCCTTTTTCAAAAATAAAACATAAAAAGGGGTGGAGATGCAGCCCAATGAGAAGGCCCTGGGTCTGATTCATAGTACTTCACACACAAAAAAAGAATTTTGCTTGGTGCTTTAAATGACTTAGTTTTGAGTGGCCTCTGGAATGAAAAAAAGCACATAACATGTGAAGTGGTGTTTCTAGTCTGTGGCCCCCAGGCTGGACACACCTGGGTTACAATAAAAGATCTAACAAAATACAGGAAGATTGGTTACTTAGATGCATCATATTTTATGTTTTGTATGTGTCCAGAGTCAATTCCTCTTTACTCAGTATAGCTCATGTTTGCTAACTGTGACCAAACAATGGCCTATTGGACACACCATCTGTTTTAGAAGAGTCTACTCCAGGTATTAAAGACACGTTTGTGTATGTTAGAAATATAGCTTAACCTCGTTTAGCGAATACGTTTTCATAGTTACACTTTTTGTAGTGTCACCAATCTTTGATTTTTTTTTAAAGAACATACAATACTATTTTTTGCTCACTAGTTCATATTTATTTATACTATAATTGATAAGCTACTTATCCTAAAAGAAATTTTCTGTGAAAGCTAGTTGACTTAAAAATTGAAAACTACTTGTAGCTACATCTTTATCTAAGAAAATAATATTTTAAATAAGCCTGGATTAAATTTGTATAAAGATTTACAATGTAATATGTATGCTGTAAAAGCTCTTAAGTAGACCATGCACAAGCCTCTTAATCATTTTTCATATCTGTAAAACAAAGAATTTACTTAATATATGGATCATTCTAGAGCCAATTATTTTCAACTTAATATCTTATTTAATATTCATTACACCTGATATTATATTGATCAATTGTCCTTATGAGTATTTTATGTATTTTCTTATACTAATATGTTAAATTACTATTTTCATTTAAAGAGTAGATTCCTTGACTGAAGAACCCGTGGCAAATCTAAGTGCAAAAGTTCAATACAGTAAGTCTTTGACGCATGAACATTCGCGTCTCGAACCTTCACAGGTATACTTTGTAGGATTCACAGGCGTACTCTGTAAGATTCACAGGTGTATTGTGTAAGACTCACTTTGTCAGATTACAAATGAATCTGACTTATGAACATTCTCCCAGAACAGAACTCATTTGTAAGTTGGGGACTTACTGTACTATGACTTAAAAGATTAAAATTATGTAGAAACATCCCTTTTATGGCCTGGTGATTCCACTCCGAGACACAGGCCCTCTTATATGTACCTAGGGATCTTATTTACCCACTTTAGTCCAGCCCTTAGGTGTTTAACTAAGAGAACAACAACAAAAAACATGCCCACCATAAGATATACAAGACAATATTCCCCAGAAACCTTATTCAGTGTAGCTCCAAACTGGTGTGAAATGTCCATTACTGAGATAGTGCTCAACAACATAAAAGAGTGAACGATTGGTACATGCAGCACACAGATGAATTCTAAAGCTATTATACTGAACAAAAGAAGCCAGATATATAGGATTACATTCTTCCTTTTATGTGACATTCCAGAGCAATCAATACTTATCTGTGACGACAGAAAAACAGTGCTTGATTCTGGTTGGTAGAAGGGAAGAATGCAAGAACTAATTCAAAATGGTCTTGCAGGATACTTTTTGAGATGATGGAAAATTTTCACACCTTGATCAGGGTACTATTTACATGGTGTATGCTTTTGTCAAAACTCACTGAAAAAAATATATATATATCTTTTACCTAAGTAAATTATACCTCAATTTCAAAAAAAAAAATGACTGCTGAGTTATTTACTTGGCTTGGGTTTAGTCTTATCTCATATAATTTCTCTAGGTCATGGATTCAGGACTGGTTCTAGCTCAGGATATATGCTGCAGGGGTGCCGTAAAGATACAGGATGGGACTGCAGTCTTCTGAATGTTTCGCTGAGGATGGTGATCTGTTCAGTCCAAAGATGGTGCAAGTTTTTCATAAGAAGCTTTGGTTCTTCTGTCTGTTGAACCACAGGCTGCCTGACAGTTCTCACAAAGTAACCTAAGAGGGTAGAGAAAGCATGGTAGAATCTGCAGTGCCTTTTGTGACCTAGCCTCAAAATGCAGCTGTCATTTCTACAACACCCTGTAGTTGCACATGTCAGCTATTAACTCTGTTCATTGTGGACGGGGATGCATCAGGAATAGGAATTTTGGGAGTCGGGTCATTTGGGACCATCTTGAGGCTGGCTAACACATAATGCTGTAGAGATTGTATAAGGACTGTTAAGAAACGGGAGAGAAATGCTAAAACAGCATTAATACTAATTGAAAAATGACTGAAGTTCTTGAAATGATTCAATATTTATTTAAGATGTTTGGAACAGGGGAAGGGGAGGAGTTTATACCACAAGAGTAGGGTGAAGTGTTCAGGGAATATTCATAAAGTATCAGGGGTGGGATGGGGCTGTCATGGGCATAGCTATGCCATGGTCAGAATTCATCTGGGTCCTGAGGTGTGTGTTAACCATGGTCTTGTGCTCTCATGAGTTCCAGAGGACCCTGTAAGCCATCTTGGAGTTCTCTGATAGTGAGGAAGGCTGTATTGGTAGAACATTCCTTCAGATTTCCACATCTCTTTTCACCCATCTGTGTCCTTCCTTTACTTATTAAGAGAACTGGAGCGAAAAAGGGAAGTTGGTGACTCAGAAAACAAATTTCCATCTTCATCATTGTCTTAGTTACTTTTCTCTCGTTGTTGAGACAAAACACTCAACACCCAAAGTTAGGGGAAGAAAGGTTTATTTAGCTCACAGTTTGTCGAGGTTTCAGTCCACAATCAGCTGGCAGGCAGGGTGGCATGGCAGACAGGCAGAAGGCAGCACGGTAAGCAAGGAACCTATGGAGCGTCTTCCTATGCCTTATGTGTTATCCAGGATGCCAGGATTAGGGTGGCGCCAAACCAGTGGATGGATTTAGTAATCAGACGCCCTTAATCCCTGCATCATGCACTCATAGATCCAGCCACCTCTGATCCAGCCTCCTCTTAGCGCGTGAAGCTTTCGGGGGGACATCTAGACACAAACCATAGCAATTGTTTTATTTCAACCCCATCCTTTCTTTTTTCTTTTTACTTTTTTAAACTTTCAATTTAACCGAATAAGGGTACAATTGACATTGCTTTGCCGATGAGTTATATCCATCAGCTAATGAAGTTTCGGCTCTCTGTGCTGCATCTTTTTATCCTTGTTTTAGAGATGACAAATCTCACAGCAGTGAACATCAGTCGTTCCTACAGTGTAAGAAGCTACCTTTCTTCAAGTGCCTTATTGTTTGTCCTCAGAAGAATAAAATGCTGTACATGGAAGTACATTCTTTGAGTATGCATGCAAGTGTAGATAAGATTGAATGCTGAATTCTTATAGTGTATCATGCCTTGTACATTTCATAATTGTCATTTTTCATTGACTTTAAGAACATATTGGCCCTTACAAGTCTTTTTAAAAATTTCTGCAAGTGAAATGCATTTAAACATCTGTGTAAGGTACTGTTTTTATTTGTTCTGATAATAGATCAAAACTCAGAATTTTCCATGTAAATCTTGGAATAAAACTTTCAGTCCTTGCTGCCTCGGAGTAGAAATGATCCTGTTAGGTTAAGGTCCAGGTTGTTATCTGATCCATCCATCTAAATTAGTTTGGTTGAAAACTATTTGACTTTTCCACATATTTGAATTACTTTAGTCTCCAATAGCAGAACAGGTATGTGCAGAGTTGATACGCTGTGATGTTAATTCCGTAAGCTCTTTATAGAAAGTGAGAAGATATCTTGAGGCTTATAAATTAGTTCTTTCCTCTACTGCCTAAAGTAAGGACCCTGCACCTCTAAGAAAGCAGATGTAAACAGGAAATCTATTTAAATGGAGCTGTAATTTGAGACTCATGATTTTTACTTTTTCATTTGTCTATAACTTTTGCAAAAAGGCTGTAAGTTGTCTGAGAGTTGACATTTTTTGCAAATGACTACAGCATCCAAGGCATATAGCTTACCTGATTTATAGTTTGAAGAAAACTAAATCTGTTAAAATTGGTGGGATAGAAAGTAGGAGAATGAAAGCTAGAAACTTAGAAATGTGTCCTGGGTTAATTTATGGACTTTTTTGTCTAACAGATTTAATGTTAAACTAAGCCATGTTGTACTAGAACACTACAGTATTAATTCACATTACTAATAGATTATAACCTAGATCACCTTGAAGTTTCAGAGCTCACTAGAAAATCAAGCATTTTCTGTCTAGTTTTAATGGTCATAAAGCCATTTTGAGAATTTTTGTTATCCAAGCAGGAAATAAGTGTTACTACTCTGAGTCTTTACTATGAGCTGGAGGTGTTACTGTGTTAGCCTTTTACCCCACACTGTCTTTTGTGCATAGTTTGCTAACCTGGTTTAAAGGAGAAAAATACTCCACATTTCTTTAGAGTCCATTCATGCTTTTTTTTTTTTTTTTTTTGCTGCCGGGGATTGAACTCAGGGCCTTGTGCTTGTGCTTGCTAGGCAAGCACTCTAAACACTGAGCTAAATGCCCAATCCCGATTCATGCTTGAATATAAGGAATTAATTTGGAGAGAAAGCTTCTATTTCCAGTGGCTTTTTCTGTTACCTGTGCCAGAGTCCAATCTTGCCAACATTTTTCTCCAGTTTCAGTTAAATGATCAGAATTACTAGTTGGAAACACAAAGGCCTAGAATTAGACTCCCACAGCCAGTAAGTTTCAAGAAATAAGTACAGCATTTTGAAGACTTGTTTGAAGTCATCTCATATTTGTTGCCTGTGAATCTGCTGAATTACTGCTCTAAAACTAGTTCCAAGATGCTGAAAAGTAAAGAAATTTAGATCTCAACTCTTTTTCTGGAGTATTTCCTAAGAATATTAAAAGAGATCCACCTTCATCACTTCCACTAAAGAAAGCATGAAGAGATGGTTTGTCTTTTAATTCTAGGTGCTTTGCGAAAAGTATTTCCTTTTTGTGTTGGTACATATTTTAGAATATGTACTTGTGCTAAATCTGTAAAAATAACGACAAATGTAACTCATAGACATATATTCAGCAGTTTTGTATTTGGAGTAGACTTTCTATATTGTCCTTAAATCTGCAGCAGAAGGAAGGGTAGGCAGTGAAAGCAGGCTGCTTTAATAGAATCTCATTTGTCTCACGTTTTTAGGTTGAAGGTTTTGAAAGTTTACCAGAATACCAAAGTATTCCAGAGGTTCTATATGGAGAGTCTGATGAGAAGCAGACGATGTCTGCAGCTGTTTACTAACTTGATGGAAAACATGATTTGACTTACTCGGATGAGTAAGTTTTATTTGCCCCTATTAAACATTCTTACTCACTGAATGAGATACTCCAAAGAATTTGGACACATTCTGGAATGTCATCCAGAGTAGGATAATGAACCACAGGTATTTTTTTCCCCATTACTGAGAGATTGAACCCAGGGTCTTTGCACTGAGCCACATCCCCAGCCCCTTTAAAAAAAAAAAAAATTTTTTTTTTTTTTTTGAGATGAGATCTCACCAAGTTGCTAAGTTGCCCAGGCTGTGCTCAAACTTGGAATTCTCTTGCTTCAGCCTCCCAGAGGATTGTGATCTCCAGCATACACCCCCATGCCTGGCTAGCCGCAGGTAATTTCTGATGCCTGTCAGAAATACGTAGTGGATATCTTTATCTTAAAATAAAAGCTGGTGGTAGAAATTTAAACTCATACTTTTTTTGTCTTCAAGGGCAAAACACATTTGCCATTATTACAGTGTAGTTATGCAAATTAGGTATTTATATAGCTGTATATTTTTCTTCCTATTTTACCTGTTTTATTTAAGAAGGAAAATACCAAATGATGTTCTTCACTCAGGCCTGGAATCTTGTTCGGTCTTTGGTTCTATGCCTCTTTTGAACCTAGAGTTGTTAGTGTGAAGTATTGCTAATACAACCGTGGTGATGTTTTTCACATAGTTACTACCCAACAGCTTGCCTATGTGGCAAGTTCTGTAACTTGCCTTCTTGATTTTCATCTTTTCATACTCTGTTCACTCTTACTTCCTCTGCTGTATTAATATTCTTAAAGATCAGGCCATTCTCTTCTCAAAAACATTTGGGAAAAAAGTTTTTCCTGAAGAAAAGGCATTTATAAGTTTAGGATCTGACTTCAATCTAACTCTAAATTATCTTCAAAAGGTGTCTAAATTGTGCAAATAGGTTTTCTGTTACCAATGTATACTTGAGTGCCAAAGAATTGAAATACACCATGAAGAATGAGCTGTGTCTTTTCGTCTAACAATGTTCCCTCCAGTCTTTAGCACGGTGCCTACCACTTTCTCGAAGCACTCCTCTGTCTGCCCTTGTATCCTTCCTCTCAACCAAAGTGAAAAGTGTCTTCTGCTCCAGATTTCTGTTGTATTTTATTTCTCTGTCAGCAAGGTACTTTTAGCTTATAACTGTTTGCTGGTAATTGTAGATTTAAGAAAGAAATGGTTTACCTTCTCTAATAACCTCTTTGATGCACGTACTGTAATTTATTCATTTTTCTGTCACTTGAAGTATACCACAAGAGTGTACATGTAGTAAATGTGCTGATAAATGAACTATTAAGTGAATTATATTTTTAGTTTAGTCATATAATTGGAGTATTTCCTTATTGCTGTATCTTCCTTTCAATTATGTACCATAGTTTTATTTCCCAAAAAATGAGTGTGCGTGCAAGTATGATCAAATATAATCTTGGTATTTTGCATTTTAGTAATAAAATGGCACTCATAGTTAGAGGATCAGATTTTCAGTTTTCTTTCTTGTGCCTGTGGGGAAGACTCCATTGCTGAGGTCTTTCAGGTCACTGGCAGAACTCCGTTCCTTGAATGTATATGAGTGCAGTCCTTGTCTCCTTGACTACTGTCACTCCAGAGCTGCTCTCAGCTTCTCACTGCTGTCCATGTTCTTTGTCATCTGTCTCTCCACCTTCAAAGCCAGCAGTGGAGAATTGTGTATCACATGTATCACTTAAGCATTGACTCACTTATTTCCTTTGTCTTTGACCTCCAGATTCAGATCTCAAGGGCTCCTGTAACAAGGTCAGAACTACTCACATAACCCTTATTCTTAAGGTCGACTGTATAACATCACACAGTTGGAGTAAACTCCATCCTCTTCCCATCCCTAGGATTATGCAAGGTTCGCACATCATGAAACAGAGATCTTGGAAACCATTTTAGAATTGTACCTCTCACAGCCTGATAAGGGAAGATTTGGGAAAACTTTTTAGACTTACAAGCAAAAGTGATAATTCATGTTCCCTTGTGTGTTAGTAAGTCATTGTGAGTAAGGTGATGGGGATTGGCATGTACTAGAGGTTCCCAACAACACTCCCAGCTTTAGCTATACCTGTGTACTAGAAGTACTCATGAGACTCAGAAGTCATCATCCTCACCATTATGGTATATTACAGCAAGAGTATGTGGTGACAGTGAACCTGCGGCACACATGCTGCAGCCGGTTGTTTGTATCATTGAAAGCTCTAAAATGTTCACCATCACTGGTCTATAGCAAAACCTGCAAAGAAAAGGTTTATGGGGCAAAGTATAGAGGAAACCATAGCTCCCTAGTCCTCACCCAAGACTTAGTTCTTGTGGGCACTACCTGTGCCTGTAGGTGTAAAGCATTGTCGCTTATGGAGGCTCATGCAAGCCTAGGTGACAGGGTTTCATTGGGGGTTAATCAGGTAGACACAAAGTACCCTTTTGACTGACTGCACTTACTAAAGTTCCAGCCACCTGGAAGAAAGCAGGTTCACCAAACACTAGTCAAGAAAACACACCATTTTTGGAAATGTGCAATGTTTGAGGATTAAGTCCTTTTTGAGCAAGTATAAAGCAGATTTGTAGTTACTTCCGGTATGTATTTTAAGACTTCTTAATGAATGGCAGCCAGTCCTGTTTAGTTGGGGTTTGGGTGAAGACTTTTTTTAATTCACTCACTTCATATTTAATTCACTAACTTCATATTAATTTTGTATTGCTGCTGTAACATGGCCAAAATTTAGCAGCATAAAAACACAAAGTTCTTATATAGGTAGTTCTGCAGGTCAGAAGACTGATGGACTGGTTTCTGTGCTTCAGATGTAAGAAGGCTGAAATCAGGATGTTGACAGGGTCATATTCTCTCTGGAGGCTCTGGGGGAGAATCTGTTTCCAAGCATACTCAGGTGGTTGGAAAATAGTAGGACAGATACGCCCATTTTCTTGCTGGCAATGTTCAGGAGTTGTTTCTAGAGATACTTACATTTCTGGGCTTGTGGCCTCATTTCTTCATTTTCAAAGTTAGTAGCAGTAGGTCAAATCCTTTTCACGCTTCAAAACTAACCCAGTGGTGGCAAACCTGTGGCACATGTGCTACAGCGGGCTGTTTGTATTATTGAAAGCTCTGAAAGGTATACCATCACCACTCTAACCTGTCCAGCCTTTTTTTCTGCCATCTTCTTTGATTCTTGTTTGCTCTCCTACTGTATATTGAAGGGCTCGTGTGATTACAGTAGGCCCACCTGGATGACTCAGCCTGTACTCTCTCTTTTAAAGCTAGGGGATTAGCAACTTTGGCTTCATCTGCTAAATCCTCCACAGTAGTACTAGTTCACTGCATAACCAGGTGCAGGAATATCTTGGGAGGACATCTTTAAATTCTATTTGGATGCCTCATTTCTTTCCTCACCCCACCGTAGGGCCCAGACAAACCTGGGGCCTCCCACATGAGTTACATTCACACCCCAGGGCCACGTTCTTGGAATAGGTAAGCACTGAAGGCTTTCTAGTTCGTGGAAATAAACATTTTATATCATTAATTATACTTCAATTGCTAAAAAGAAGTGAGTGATAGAAACTTTAATTCTCTCAACAATTAGAAGCATATTTAATGTCTGCATTTACTGAAGAGAGAAACTTCGGAGTTGCTCAGGCTGCTAATTTTTGTTTAGGAAAAAGAATCAAAGTTTAATGAAGTTTAAATTCAAAATGTGTTTTGCAGAATAATAGGAGTAAACTCTAAATTATCACAGTGAAATATTTTTTGTGGAGAGGGAGCCATTTCTGTGCTCATATAAAAAGAATCATCAGGGAACATGAGAATGTTGATATAAAATGCTGACATGTTGTTTCAGTAGATGCATCTTTTTTAGCCAAATACTTCTTTAGCTCAGAATTTTACTCAAGTGTTAGGTACAGTGTATTTAGGAGAGGGTTAAGGACTAGACTGAGGGAGAGGAGACTGGGTGTGCGATAGGGAATACATGTAACAGAGACGATCAACCCGGGAGTCCGGGTGGGGGGTTTAAGCGAGTGACGTGCGCTGAGCTAGAGCTGAGTTAGCCTGGAACACATGTCCCCCTTGGAAAGGGGCAGCCAGTACTCAGCTGCTTTTGTCATGGGGACTTGTGGCCTGGTGTCAGCATGTATTATAAATTCAGTATTAAAGGAACTCAGTCTAGATTCCTTTGTAAAATCCCTGAATGTTGTGGAATAATTAGAAAGTTTTAAGACACCTGATCCAAACAAGTACACTAGTGGTCCGAAGGTGGCCAGTTGGCACCTGGTTTGCACTTATCTGACTTAAAGGAAGATGGTATTTCTTCTGCAATTAGATTTGAATAGTGGAGTCATTTGGGGAAGGATGAAAAGTACTACGTGTTTAACTATGAAGAATTATTCATGTACTTTAACACACTGGAAAGAGTAAAATATCTGCATTTTCTGATTTTACCATTGAATTGAAAAATTACATACTTTGAAAGATTCATTTTTAATAGAATGACCTGAGAATGATAAAGAACATCTGTGTTAGAAATTATTTTCACATATGAGAACTTTCTATTAAGAAAATCTATGTGTAGCCTCAGTGGTCAACTGTCACAGAATTTTTCATTTACTCATTGTTTTGCCTTTTATTAAATCACTTCTTTGAGTAAGTGAGATATCAACAGTAAACTGACCAAGAAAGATCTGTGCTTTAGAAGTTGCATTGTCCTCAAAGGGACACTTGGGAGTTTGTGACATTGTCTGTATAAAAGACCAAAAGAAGGAGGTAGTAACCATGTTAATCAGTATAATATTCCCAATTGGGAAATCTTTGAAGAAAAAAACAAACAAGTTTTAAATGATAAGGTGTTAATGTAAAAGGAACACAGTGAAGTAAATACTTGGAATCAGACTAACAAGAGGCAAGTCTGAGTTCCTCCTCCTTTGTATTTTTCACTTTTCAGCTCTTCTTGTTATATTTTATTTTAGTTATTGCAGTAGATACTACAGCATGCATTCTTAATTTATCATAGTCCTCTGTGAATTAGTATTAAGCTAATTCTCATATATTGTAGGAACTTTGTAACAGTATACTTCTGTTTATGTCCATCTTTTGTTATTGTTACGAGTTTTATATTGACTTTTAAATATGTAATGTTTTAGTGTCATCATACATTATTAATTTTGCTTTAAATAATTTCTTTAAAGACCTTGAAAAAGGAGGAGAAAATTCTTTTGTGTTTAACTGTGTATTTACCATTTCCTGAGCTCTTTATTCCTTTATTTTGATCCAAGTTTCCATCTGGAATCATTTTTCTTCAGCCTAAAAAAACTTTCTCTAAGTTTTTTTTGTGTGTGTGTGCAAGTCAGATGCTAACAAATTCTCACAAATTTTGGTTATTTAAACGTATCTTTATATCACCTTTTTTCTCATAGCACTTTATTATAAAAAATTCAAACAGTAATATTTAAGAAACTGTAAAGTGTACCTACATGCCATAATGACTATTTTTCTAGCTTCTGCTTGTGCATATATGTATTCATCTGTTTACTCATTAAATTATCTTACTATTCTCATGCATTTGAAAATAAGTTGCAGATATGAACAGAATCTATCCCGAAATATTTCGGGGTGTATGTCATTAACTAGAATTCAGTGAGTTCTTTTTTTGATTTTAGATAAATTTGTATTTAGTGAAATACAAAATCTTTTTGAGTGTACCACTTGATGAGCTCTGACAAATATATACACCTGTGCAACTCAGGTGCCTGTTAGTACTAGATCACCACGCTGTACAAATGGCCTCCACAGTAGTCTCTGCTTCTCCCCACCTCCAGCTCCTAGAACCAGCTACTTCTGTGCTCTTTTGCATTTTAGGTGAATTTTTCTTGTTCTAGCAGCTTATATAGGAATAATGCAGAATATACTCTTATTTAAGACTTCTTTCACTTAGTGTATGTCTGTGACTCATCCGTGTATCTCATGTATTACAACTCAGTTTTATTGCTGTGTTCCATTTTGTGACGATGCCACCTTTGGTTTAGCAATTTTCTGTTGATGAACCTGTTTTCAGGTTTTTGACTATTATGATAAAGCTGCTATGAATGTACTTGTAACTTTTTTTCTGTGGCCCATATATGTGGAGATGTCGTAAGAGAAGCAATTGTTGGGTTATAGGGTAGGTATATGATTAATACTGTAAAAAAAAGAATCTTTTTCTAAAGTATATTTTTTACATTCCCACCAAAAATTCATGAGCTGTAATGGCTTCAGTTCTTTGCCATTGGTTGGGGTTTTCAATTTTTAAAGGTTAGCCATATGTAGTTAGTATAAAGTGGTAATTCATTGTAGATTTAATTTACAGTTCCATGGTGTTCTAACAATGTTGAACATTTTTAGATGTGCTTAATGGATGTTCATATGATTATGTATCTGTTGAATGTTTTTTCCCATTTTAAATGGATTTTTTATTTGTAAACATTTTTAATAGTCTCCATACCTATTCTTTATTAAATCTTTTTTGCAAACATTTTCTACCAGTCTGATTTGCTTGTTCAGTTTTTAAAATATATCTTTATTAGCAGAAGTTGTTTACAATAGTTTAATGTATCACATTTTTCTTCCATGGTTATTGCTTTTTCTATCTTGTGTGGGAAACCTCTGCCTGTTACTCCCATAGTCATGGAAATATTGTTGTATGCTTTTCTCTGGAAACATGACAGTTTTAGGTTTTATGTTGAATCCATGATCCCTCTCAATGTTTGTAGATAGTGTTCAAGTTAGTTTTTGCCATAAAGGTATCCAGTTTTAACTATATTTATTTAAAAGACTTTCTTTTTTTTTCCTTGTATTGCTTTGGTGCTTTTATTGAAAATTTAACGGCCCTGTAAGTGTAGGTCTGTTTCTGTTTTGTAGGGATTTTTATTTCATTTCATTCATCTGTTTTTGTACTCACGTGCCAGCTCTATACCATCTTGATTACCATAGCTTTGTTCTAAATTTGAAGTCAGTAGTATAAGTTCCCAATTTTGTCCTATTAGAAGATAACTTTAGCTTTGTTAGTTCTTTGCATAGTCACATAACTTTTATTCCATTTTCATATAAATGTTTTGATATGCTCAGTTGCCTGAAGACATGTGTTGATGTTCCAAAGAGGCCGCATGGTGCTGGTGGATCCATTTGACAAGAGCTGACATCTTGACATCTTTGAGACCCAAACAGGTTGACAAGTTGCTTCTCTCCAGTTTATTATAAGTCTTTACTCTCGGGAGTATTTTATAGGCTACAACGTGGAGTTCTCCTTTTCTTTTGCTAAATTTAGTCCTATTTTGTATTTTGTTATGACTGTAGGTAAATTTGTATTTTATTTACCAATTGGTTGCTGCTAGTACATAAAACTATAAGTGAATATTTTATGTGGGCTTTGTTTCTTGTGACCTTGTTCAATTAAATTTACTTATTCAGTAGTCCTTTTGTAGATCCCTTCGAATTTCCTGTGTAAACAGTAATATCATCATTGAATAGAAATGTTTACAACTCTTGTAAACAGGCCTTCTTGGCCTGTTTTACTAGATAGAATTTCTGTTACAATGCTGAATACAAATACTGATGGCCATCCTTCCTTGTTTCTGATTTTAGAGGAAAATATCTAGTATTTCACCAGTATGTGTAGTGTTAGCTGTGAGGTTTTTTTTAGATGCCCTTTATCAAATTGAATAAGGACTCTTACATTTCTGGTTTACTGAGGAATTTCTAAACCATGACTGTTGAAGTTTTTAAATGATTTTTGGAGTTTCTATTGAGTATGATGACTTTTTCCATTATTGAATATGAAAATTGTTTTGATTTTGAACTCATAAAATTGAGATCTAACACATGTCATAAGTGCACTCTTTTGAGGTGTAAAATTCCATGGCTTTTTAATATTCTCACAAGGTTGTATAGACAATAACTCTGTCTAATTACAGAACATTTTCATTCCTCCAGAAAGAATTAGTAGTTCTTCCCTTCTGGAAGCCACTAATCTACTTTATCTTTATGACTTACCTACATGAAATTATACCTTTGATGCTCGGTTTCTTTCATTTAGCATATTTTTGAGGTTCATCAAAAACACATGTGTTTTATTACGTTGCTACAGTGCTTCGCATAAGTACTTTAAGGATGTAGATCCTACTGAGTGAGCTAAAGTTTAGAGAATATTAAATGTTTTCTTATGTCAGGAGCCCTGACCACAGCATGGCATAAAGAAAGAACTTTGTAATATGTGTACACAGAAAGTGCAAAGGTTAAGGGTTGAGAATATAGCTCAGTGGCAGAGTGCCTGCCTGGCATGCATGAGGTCCTGGGTTTGATCTCCAGCACTGCAAAAAAAAAAAAAGGAAAAAAAAAAGAGCTTTACTGAGAAAACAATCTGCTTTAAATTTCTAAGCTCAGTGAGTCTTTTCATTATTTATCAGATCATCTGGTTCTCTGGAGGCTTCTGCATTGCCTGTCATCTTTATCAAACTTGAAACCAGAAAATGCAGTCTTTTTTACTGGCTTCATTATCATCAAAATTTATTGTCATAATTTAGCACAGTGGGTTTGTTTGTAAGATAGTTTGAATGGAGGAATGAAACTGCATATACTATAAAAGAATAGATACAGGGTTCAGGAGTTCTTGTTTCTCCTTGGCCTCTTAGCTCCCTATTCTAATTATTGATTATTAAAGTCTAATTATTAAAGTCCAAGTTTGTATATGAAATATTTCTTTATCCAAAACTATTCATGACTTCAAAGGAAAAAAGCTAAACCAAAAGTAATAATGATGAAAAGAATTGCCAAAATGTGCAATAATTTTGTACTGGGTGCTGTCCTATGTACTCTCGTGTGTTTATCTTATTTCTTCAAATAGCTCTGTAGTGTAGGTTACTATTAATACATCCATTTGATGCATGAGGAACTTTGGCTCACAGGAAGAATCTAAGAAGTTAAATAATTTTTTCCAAGATCATACAACTAATAAATTGTGAGATTTCCTGGCTCTCCTCATATGATAGAGTAGTCATGCCAACCCTAACTTCATATCTTCTCAGTCTGCCAGACAGGAGCAAGCCATTTTTACTGGATGCTCATGTGATTCCTGAGATTTTCAATCAGACCAGTTTAGGAAAATGTTAGACAAAGGCTTAAATCACAGTTTCACTCCTAAAGGCAGAACACAATAGCCAGGTAATATAGGTGAGAAATGGAACTTTAACTAAAAATTGAAAGTTACTGTTGGCAGAAGGAGAAAGGAAACAAGGATTCAGCAAGTGTCTAATACATCTAAAAGCTCTGGTGATTGAGGCTTAGAGCTGTCCACTTAACAGTGTCAGGATGCAGCTCCACTCTCTCTGCTGCTGAACACCGAGGCAGTACCGTTCAGTGGGTAAGGACATGACACAGAGACCAGTCTGCCTGGGGGTGAATCACAACTCTCTGCCACCTATTTATTGGGTAAGTGATGCCTCTCTGCTTCAGTTTTCTCACTTTCTAGGGCAGCAAGGAGAATCAATGAACTAATAGATGTCAGTTACTTAAAGCAAATTGAGTCAGTTGGAATTTACAATTCAAACATTTATGCTGTACTTACCTACATGATTGGTTTACTTTGTTTATAGTCTAGTTTTTGCTATAAACAGTATCACCTTAGTTGTAGCGATAAAATAGCAGTTATTTTAAAAGCTTATGCATTTTAGTGGAAAATGAAAGATTGTAAAAACTGAGTGAACTTAGATATATTTAGCTGAGAAAAAATTTTTCCATCAGTACCAATGAAAATGAAGTTGCTGAATTATTTCTGTGAATTTATCCTTAGGAGGGAAAGGATGGTGCAGGACCATAGAGAAGGAAACCTACTTTGTACCAGACTCTGAACACTCAGTTACACCTCATCACATAGTCGTAACAGCAGTTGGCACCTCATTTTAAGGAAGAAAAGACTTAGAAGCTGGATTTCAACTGGAAGAAGAGGGGGTGGGAATTTAGCTCAGTGGTTAGAGTGCTTGCCTAGCAAGCTACAAGGACCCGAGTTCAATCCCCGGCACCCAAAAAAAAAGATATCTTCAACTGGAAGAAGAGAGGTCTGGTGTGTAAACTTTTATCTGCTCAGCTCTAATGTCGTTTGCCTTTGTTTTATACCATACTCTTCTGTGTATGGAACATAAATCAGGTTCATATATAGTCAGCCTCTAGAATAGTGATTCTAGAAGTGTGGTTACCATCATCACTTGGGCACAGTTTGGAAACAGGAATTCTTCAGACCCATTCCACACCTGTTGGATCAAGCAATGCAGGGAGCAGTGCCCAGAAGTATGCACGTTAACAATGCCTAACCTTCCTGGTGAGGCTTTACCATTGCTTTTGCTTTAAAGCTCTTAAACTTCTTCAGGTGATAACCTAGAAGTCAGTGTGCTCTTTGGATAATAATATGCGATACTGATTCATACTGCTTAACAATTTTAAAATATCTGAGCTAAAGTAGATACCATCTTTACAGGTTGTGGGATAAATAAGTGATAGCAGGTATTGCACAATTAAAAATCATACAGGAGCCTAAAATTGAGAGTCCATGTTCATTAATATTATAATTTTCTGTGAATTGATAAAAGATTACTGTCCTTCAGTTGTTAAACAGCATTGTGGGTCCTGGTGGGATTGTGTGGGAGAAGCTTCTTGCTGTCTTTTAGAGACCTGAGAGCTTGGTTTGCAAGAGAACTAGAACTCATTCCAAGTGATTGGGGTTAGGAAAAGAACTGTTTATTTAGATAACAGAACTTATTAGAGTTCCGTATTAGCTTTGGGAACAAAATTTTAATTCCTGAAGTGTTATTTTTGCCTTATTCTGTCTTCCTGTGCATGTATCATAGACACTTCCTGGGTTGAGTGGAAGTAGCTAAGAATAAAACTTGGGTTTTTTTATTCTTTGGTCAAAGTATCGTAGCATCACCCCAATTTCTAACAAAAACAATACTGTAAGTAGGGTATTTTCATCTTAAGCATCTTGTAATTTGCTTAAGACAGACCAACACCTCTTTAAGTGATCGTCTAAGCTTGACAAGCTTCTTTTGCACTGTGCTGACTTGCAGACCGTAGTAAACAATGCATACACTTCTGGCCCTTTGCACGTCATTTTGAGATAGGTAGTGTGACAGCGTGCCTAGAAGTATTGAATATTAGTTCTCTTAGAAAATGTGTATTGCTCTCAAATCAAAATTCTAGACAATAGTAATAACCCTCTTTATTACATGCAATATGTAAGTAAATTTGGGAGACAGGCACAGTGATGTTCCCATCAGTGATGGACTGCATGTAGAAAAGTGGTACCATCAGTTTATGCTGCTAATGATGCAATAGCTATCTTAGTTTGTGTAAGTAGACTTTGATGTTCATGTAACAATGATCGCAACTAATGACACATATCCCCATCATTATATAACACACAACTGTAATTTTAATTAAAAACAAAAACTTTGGAATGAGCTGAAGTACAGTTTTGAAGGAAGGAAATACATACCCTCATAGGTTCAATCTTAGAGAAAAGGCACTCTTACAACATCCCAAATGCTGCGAGGTATGGGAAGTTGGACTTATTATCCACTGCCAGTGTCCATGACTGTGATGAAAGACAAGATTTCAGAGTGTCTTTGCCAGGATAATAAAATTCCTTAGGAGAAGAAAACACTGATAGAACAGAAATACCATGGGTTCCTCCAGACCTGCTTATCAAATGATGTTTTTAGTCTCAAGGAGAAACTAGAAAACCATTTGGCAGATTGTATTATGTCAGGGGAATAGTTGGAGAGCCCAATTTGTAATCTTTAATAATTATAGAATATATACATAGAACAAAACGTCATTGCATAGCTCTATAAAGACCCTTCTCTTTTGGAGAAAAACTTAGATGTTTTGTTTTGCTTTACTTTAAAAATGATCAGGATTCGATGCGAGGCCAGTAACTCATTGGTCTTCTTTTAGCTTCTGTTTGGTGTTATATTTCTCACTTTATAAATTTGCAAACTGAGGTAGGGTGAAGTTGGAGCATTTTCCAAGCATAACAAATCAATGACAGCCTCCTGGCTTTATATGTGATCCTCAAAACACTAGACTATGCTTTCCATATGTGTTTTGATCTTATCAAATTAATTTTCTGCTACGAGAAAAACTTACTAGTATTCAAGTTAGAAAGTTAATTTCTCAATTTATTGTATCCCATTGGGAATTAGATACATTCCAGACTTAAGTGCTCAATTTCTATTATTTTGGAATAAAAGCTGAGTTATAAAATATGTCCACTCTCACAAATTTAGAGACAGACTATTTTTATACCTATTGCAGAGTAATCTTTAGTAGTTAATAATCAATGAAACCTCCACAGCATCTGAATCTGATGCAAGTGTCTAAATTTAGCATAAGTAGGTGACCTTTCAGGCTAAAACATGTGCCTAGCAGTGAAATGGCTTACTTCCTTTCTGAATTCTTCAAACTGGCTTCTTTACTTTAAAAATGGCTCTATTGAGCACTGTGGCATTTTTAGCAAAACATCAAAATGTAATAATTCATAAGTGTCAGATTGAAAGTTTCAAAGATATCACTTCATTATTAAGAACACCTCTCCTTAAATTCTGGAATTATAAACCAGGGAATCTTTAAAAACTATTGAGCTCTTTTATCTTGAGGAGAGTTTCTTTAAAGATAGCACAGATTTGAACACATATAATATTATCTGACAATCACTAATATTTTATTGCTCCTCCCCATTTCTCATATTACACAGTAGCTAATTGTATTTCATCTGTGTTTCTTGTCAGCATTTTACCTTGGGCTGATACCATGAAAGGAAAGTTTTAAACCAAAAGGAAAATATCTGTGGGAGTGATCAGGTTTTATAAGGTGAAAGAACATCTTGAACTCATAGAATCCAGAAGTGTGTTTCCTCCCTGGTTTGCTGACAGTATGGTGTTTTGGCTTGTGAACTCACCGTTAGAAATATCATGGATCCGAGAGAATAGCATGTGTGGTTTTAGTTACCACCTATACATGAACGACTTCCAAATCTATCTCAGCAACCCTGACCTCTCATTGTCTTTCCTGTCCTGTATTTTTTGCAATCTGAATCACATCTCTCTTGGACATTGCAAATACCAAAACACCTAAAGAAACAGATGGTTTGAGGCAAGTGGGAATCCCTCCTACAACTTAGTCTAATTTATAATTTTAGCCAGATATTAACAAAATTATCCTGCTATCCACTATACCAAGATTTATTCCTGCTTCTTTCCGTAAATAAAAGACCAAGGAAATTGTATTTTTAACAGATGAGTAAGTTTTGTGGATTGCCTGTGAAGTTGAGCAGTTTGTTTTGTTGACTGAAGTATTATATATTCTCAAATAAATGAAGTTAACACTGTTGATAGATTGCTATTGTGACATTTTTGAGCTGTTTTTTCATTAGTGGTGAAGAGTGTAATCTGGTTATCTGCATCTTCTTGTACCATTGTGTGATATTTTATACATTATTTAACACCAATCACATTATTTAACAAACATTTTTATTTTTTGGTACATATTTATTGAATACCTATCTTGCAGGCACTGTGTTAGGCAAGGGGCATCACACTTGAAGAAACTACTTCTCTCCTCAAGGTGCAATGAGAAGGACAAAGCTATACAGAAATAATTATGATAAAATTAATCAGCATTGCAACTATGTATTGTCAGAAAGGGAAGGGAATACAATTGTGCCGAAGAATGGAGAAGCCATCCAGATCTTTTCAAAAAATGAGTGTTGAAGTAACCAAACAGTTCTAGAATAAAGAACATCATCAAAACAGGGCTAACTGAGGAAACAGGAATCCTAAGAGAACAGAGGCCTTGCTGCCTTGGTGAGATTAAAGAACAGGTTCTTAGGTTGAGGAACAGAGAAGTAAAGGAGATTATATTTGAAAAGCCAAGTGTTTTAAATACAAGTTGAGTGATGTCTCATTGTGCCAATCTGTCTGAAGTTTGTAGTATTGGCTGGGGTTAGATGAAAGCCTGCGGCCATGGACATGTGAAGGAGACTGATCCATGTAGGTATTAAACCTGTGATCTTGGCCAGATTTCTTTTCAACAGATATCTATGGATGATTTTGAGATGATTGAATTAGAAACTCAAAATATGTTTCCTTTGAAATGCATCTGGAAAGAGTTAGATTGTACTAGTCTAATAGATTTGAAAATTCAATAAGCCATATTAAAAATGCAAACACAAGCAGGTTGACTCATCCTTAGTTATTAATGTTCTAGTTGCTGGTGGTGGTTTGTCCTCTCTCTCTCTCTCTCACTCACTCTCACTCACACTTTCTCTTTTCCAAGATTTATGATTTTTAAATATCTGTTTTGTTCTCACCAATGTTTTCATGTTCTGTTTTCCCCAAAGACAAAGGGAAAGGATGAATAATTCTCAACTACTACCTTAATTTCTTGTATTGAAATTAATACTTTATGAATTTGTCTAACTTACTGTGTAGATTAATTCTTCCCCTTGGGATCCATGGGCCTTTAAAAATGCAGTCCCATACAGCTAATAGCCTGTTGTACTTT
This sequence comes from Hystrix cristata, assembly GCA_004026905.1. NCBI lineage: Eukaryota > Metazoa > Chordata > Mammalia > Rodentia > Hystricidae > Hystrix > Hystrix cristata. Next base: position 8,915 of record PVJO010019043.1, on the reverse strand, counting down.
AATTTTAATAGAAGTGTCTTAAATTGTCATCTCGTGTATTACAAATAATCAGTGGTATTATTCTGAAAGCTACCTTTTGGTCCTATTTTTATATTTAAAATCCCTAGAGATTTTTATATTCATTTGTCAGATAAAATGGCAGCAATAGAAATGCTCTCCTCCAGTCTCTGAAGTAAAAACAGTAACTGAAAATTTCAAAAGAAGGAGAGTGGTTTCTGCCTTGAACTATCACATGTATACATTAGTTCTGTGTTAGTCGTGGGTTTCTTTATTAAAAAGTTTCCGTTTTGGGAATTGTGGAGGGCAAAGCCTTATTCTCTGCCAATACCATATATATATATTTTTTTTTTAAGTGTGAATCCCACTTTTTTAATCATAAATTTTTTTGGTGTCCATGTTCAGTTAAACTTTAAAATATTACCTGTTACTGGATAAGCTTTAGAACAAGTTAGGTATACAAATTGCACAGATACTGGGTACTGTTTCTCTTCATTATAGAAAGTAACATTATTTTTTCTTCCTCTTTTTACTTTATATTTTAAATTTAATTCCTAAGGATATAAAAGGAAAGAAATGCAAATCTGATTTACTGGCTGATTTAAACTGAAGAGTACTAAGGTCACTAGCTATAGTCTTGTGTAATAGCTAAGAAAGAATGTTACGAGCTTCAGCATTTTTAATCTATGAATTTTTAAAGATTATTTTGGTATATATGTTCCTAGCTCATTTTTAACAGGATTGTGCTTTTTGACATACATTTCTAATTTCTAATATTTGCAATTAGTTAAAGCTCAGTATAGAAAACTGCACATGCAGTCTTCAGTATTCAGCAGTTTCAAAACTGGCTTAATGGAAAAAAAATCATTTTGAGGAATTGGTTTTAATTTTGTTAAGATGTCTGTACTGAAGTAGTATACAGCTGAGGCCCTCTAGTGTCGCAGCTGAATATAGCCTGTTTTTAAATTTTTTTTTATTTTATTTTTTATTGGCCCATGTTGCAACCCGTAATATTTACAATCCTTGTGTGGAGTTGGTACATGTACAGAACACATCTTTTTTCATTTCCTTTCTCAGCCCTCCATCTCTTAATCCCCTTCCCATTTGAGAAGGCTCTAACTCCCTACTTCCTATTTTCTAGCTTTCATTTTGATCTTTATTTATATTTTGGGTTTCTCATATAAGAGAAACCATGTGATATTTAAACTTGTGTATCTGATTTATTTCACTTAACATTATGGTCTCGTCAGTTTTTGAGATAATGTGAAGAATACTATTATACAGTGGAAGCACAAGAATAATACAAAAGGTCATTTTAAAGTTGACATAGAGAACCACATGAGCTCATAAAACTAGATTTATTTTTTATTTGTTAATTAATCCCAAGGAAAGTTTATTCCAGTGGGGGGGGGTTACATTATTTCACGTGTACCTATTCATTTATATGTTGTGCTTTTATACAAAGTCCTCATATCTACAACTACCGATAAGGAATAAATGCAATTTGAAGTTTGGAATCTTGATATTTATATAGTTGGTTTATTTTTTGAGGTTGTTTATGAAAACTCTGTTTACTCCAAATTGTGCTTGTTTCATATATTCCTATTGCCCAAAACTGGTTGATACGGAAATTTGTATGTGGGTAGTTTGCAAATCAATTTAAATACTACTCTTTGTAGTAACCATTTTGTCTTTTTTAGATACATTTAGGAAATATCAATTTATTCTTTTTCTTCAAAATATGATTCACAACCAAGGATTGGATTATCACACATTTAGAGGAAAGAATTGAGTTTGAGGGAAACAGAGCCTAGTGGTTCAGGCAGGAAGAATTGAAGATAACTCTCTTTTTGTTTCTAAAATTAAAAGAATTCTAACTATCTTCAGAGAGTGCCCCCACCCTGTACCTAAATGATAGAAAAGACAGGGCTGAAGACTGTGCTGCTAAGAAGTAAAACAAAGTTGGTTTAGAAAATAGTTCCCAATTTCATCTGCCCACTGAGAGTTCCAACTTAGATATAATATCAGCTTTTCCTTGTTAATATTGCTGTGTTTGTGAGCAGGTAAATCTTCAGATTAAAAGGTTACAACTCATGCTGACTACCACCAATGTGATGGTGAACCTTGTAGAGCGTTCAGTGATCCAAACATCCCACTGCAGCATGTGAGCCTTAGCTTCACCACCATATACCTTAAAACATATGGGGCTGAAATTTTATAACTCTAAGGATAAGGTAAAAAAGTGTCCTCAAAGCTTCCGGAGAGGAATCATAAGCTATGTGCAGCAAAATTGGATTCTGACTTCGAAACTGGTATTTGACTTCTTACTAGGAGTAAAGGATGCCGTAAGACAGTAGAATAACTCTTTCAAAGTTTGAGGAAAAGAAGAAGACATTTTCAGACTTGCCATGCTCTTCAAATCATGCTTCTTTTATAAAGAATTTCTCAGGATATATTATAACTAAAAAAGAAATAGAAAAATAATATGCAGTGTAGAAGTTATGGTAGCTGATGTTCTTCATGAATAGAGCATAATTATGAAAGAGTCGTAACCATTTTTAAACCCTGATGACTGAGACCTTTTCTCAAACCCTTTCTGAAAGCCTGGGTTTAAGTGGTCTGGGTTTGCATCTCCTTCTCTGCTTAGTTCCAGAGTGTTTGTTAGTTACTGTACAATAATGTGACGATCACTTCCCATCTTCCGTGGAGTCAAAGCCAAAGGCCTCGTGATAGTCTACAAAGTCTTTCACAGTCTCCTACCTCTTTGCCCTTCTCCATTCTCCTGCACAGACAGTGACCTCATTGTGTTTTCTTGAACCTGCTGAGCGTTCTGTCAGTTTAGGATGTTCATGCTGGGTGGGCAGCCTACAGCAGTCATTTCCCAGAGAGCTTTCTCACTTCATGTAGACATCTGTAGAGGGGATGGTTTCTCAGGGAGCCCCTTTCTGAATACTCTGTGTGTCTTTCCCACTCTGTATTTTCCTTGGCACGTAATGACTGGTATATACATTATCTATGTACTTGTTCGTTTAGCCTTCATGAAAGGAATGTTGGTCTTATACCTCATATAATATTTGATAATGTCAATATGATAAAAACCAGAAGTTGGAGAAGAAAAAAATGGAAAATTATACAAATATGTTAACTTTATCATCTTGCATAGTCAAGAGTTAATTATATTAAATAAAAGTCTAACCGCCAGAAGAATTGAAAACAGAAACTGTTAAGGATGATTGTCTCCTGGAAAAGTCAGACTTGGGTGAGAGAAGAGATACAGACTTTAAATTTTTTATCTCTGGTTCTTTCTTATGGTTTTAATTTAGGAAAAAAGGTCAAGTTGCAAAAACTGCTTCTTAAAAAACCTGTTCAACTCTATTTTTTTAAGTAAAATTCATTGAGATATAATTTATATGCCTTAAGTTTTTACCCATTTTTAGTGTATAGTGAAATGATTTTTGATAAAGGAAGTCTTATAACCATCAGCAAGATTTAAGAATAAATAATTCTGTCACCATACAGAATTTCCTCATCCTTGTAGTTCACCCACCCTACCTTATAATAACCACTGATCAGTTATTCCATCCTTTTAAGCTGTGTCTTTTCTTTAGTGTGGATTTCTCATAGTCTGAGTGTAATTGAGTCTGTCTTCTTTTCATATCTGACAATCACTGTCTTTTACTTGCTGAATTTAGAACACTTTCATTTAATATAATGGTGTACTTGAATTAAAATCTATTAGTTTTCTGTTTGTTCTGTTAATTTCCTTTCTGCCTACATTGGGTTAAGTATTTTTATAATAATATCTTATTTCTATTATTGACTCACTACAGCCCTTCTTAAAATTATTTTTAATGGTTACCTGAGATACTTTATTTTTAAAAACCAAAAAATGTATAGAAAAACATCTGTACCGAAATGTTAATATTGGTAGATTGGGAGGTTGAGTTTGAAGGAGTCTCCCCTACTTTTCTGCATGTTATTCCTTTTTTTCCTGTATCTTATTCCTAACTTTACATGAATGATATTTTTTAATTAAAATGCTATAGGGAGGAACCATGAGAGAGATGGCAAGAGAAAAGATAAATGAGAGTGTGTGTAGGGGATGACTCAAGAGGGCAGGACAAGAATTAAAGAGGGAAGTTTGATAAACCACAAATTACTGAAGTTTGCTTAGGAACTGGTGTGAAAAAGGAGCTAATGTCTATATACAATAAAGTATATTCTTGGTCCTGACCATGCATCAATTCCTGAGAAAAATAAACACTGCTATTAAAGTGGCCTTTAGGCAGCTGTGTGTGATCCTTTATCACGTCTATTCTGTCCTTTTTTCCCCTGTGGGGCGTGCTGCTGCTGCTGCTGCTGCTGCTGCTGCTGTTGCTGCTGCTGCTGTGTGTGTGTGTGTGTGTGTGTGTGTGTGTGTGTGTGTGAGAGAGAGAGAGAGAGAGAGAGAGAGAGATTCTCCCTATGATCAAATTTGTACAAGTAGGTTTTTTAGAAAATGTATAATTTCCATTTTCTCTGAATGGAGGAGATACAATAAAAATACTGCATTTTGAATGTTTTCACTAGGTTTCATTTTACTTCTTAAAACAGCTTCTATATCTGCTTTTTAATTGATGTGTGGCTTTTTTTTTTGTAGCTATTCGAAGGTCTTGTGCATAGCGTTTGAGGTACTTCAGGGTTTGCAGTATATGAATAAACATGCCATAGTACACCGGGCACTGTCTCCTCATAATATCTTGTTGGATCGAAAGGTAATTTTCAGATACGTAATATCATAGATATTTGTGTGCTGCTTGAAACCAAAAGCTGTTTAAGTCTGGCCCATTCCATCAAAGACCATAGAATATGAAAACATAGTGAAAAGAGACTCTAAGTGATATTTGTGATTGTTACAAAATAATCTTTTAATTACTTAAATCTGTCTTTCAGATGTATTAATTCTTTTTTATCCCAAAATTTATTTTCTAACTTCACATTTTATTTTTCCTTTCATTTTTTTCTAAATAATACATGTTGTAGCTTCCCAGCCTGCTCCTCCTCTGAGTTTTTAAGAAAGCTGTTCTGACCATTTACATAAGAACATCATTCTTATAAGTGCAACTGCATTTTTTCGTGTTACTTTTCTTCCTCCTTCTTTCTTCTGTCATTTTTTACCAGCTGTTCATAACCATCTTCCTTCTGTTGAATTGCTGTTTCTCTAGTTGACATCTTATGGGGGATTAATAAATTAGTGAATCTTGCTAAAAGAATTATGCACATGAAGAGGTACATGGTCAGTAACAATCATAATTTTATAAGCATATTAAAAAGAGCTTTGAGAACTTTTTTCCATGGGAATTATCTTCAGTTGAATTGATCTCTGAAACTTGTAAAGTTTAACAACCCATGCTTTTAAAATCATAAAGAAAATGATACTGATTAATTTTTAGAGTTATGACAGTAAAGTGTCATTGCCACAACCAGCTTAAGTTTGTTTTAAAATATAAATGTTTCATAATAACTGGGAATTTTAAACTTTTTGTTAAAAAGACAAATGAATTTTCAAATCAAGTTTTTAAAATAAAAACATTAAAACATCTACAAGCAGAAAATCATAAGATACAGAAAATCTATCCTTACCTTTTATTTAGGACCTCACACTTGTTATAATTGTTGTTATTCTCTAGTTATATAATAGTTATTGGAAATTTAGTTATTGGATTTACCAAAATCTTGATGATATTTGAGCTGAACTTTTCAAGTTAAGAATTCCCATGTCACAGTTGAATTACAACATGGGTGGACTTTTATCTCCCTGAAAAACAATCCTCTATAAAAATTACTACAAAACATTTTAACCAAGGTTTCATTACAAATGATAGCATTTTTACCCTTTTTCCTTTGTCAAAATATCTAGACAATATATACAGCAAAAATGTTAAAATGTGACTTGACACTTTAATATATACATACACATATGTGTATACAGCCATACTTGTAAACTCTTGCATATGTACATACAGAATGAATGTAAAGCAGACTAAACACTGGTAGATACTTTTAGATAAAATTATGGTATTTTATAAAATCTTGTATAGTAATGCTTTGATAAAATAGTCTTATATAATGGTTATATTATTTAGAAAATACAATTTTTCTTGACTAGTTATATTAAGGTTTCTCATGGTGATTTTTTTTTCCCCTTTTTATTGTAGGGTCATATTAAATTGGCTAAATTTGGACTTTATCACATGACAGCTTACGGTGATGATGTTGATTTCCCAATAGGGTAAGATATATTTTCCTCTATTTTGAGTTCAATTTTAAACTACATGATCTGTGATAACATATTATTGATAGGGGTCAGGGATTTAGCTCAGTGGTAGAGTGCTTCCGAGCAAGCGCAAGGCCCTGAGTTTGATCCCCAGGATCCTCCCCACAGCATATTATTGTTATTATTTTGATATTGTGTTTTGACATGAAAGGTTTTTGTTATTGATACACTCTATTTTTCATATGCTTGTTAAAAAGTAGACAAGAGTTTTTCCCAGTGTTCCAAAGATTTTTCACTGAACTGGCAAAAAGGATAACAGATGATTGATTACCACTTCCTAACTGCGATTCATTAAGGAGTGAGCTTAAAGCAAGAAGACTAGCCAGACTCCTAATTAATGGTAGCATGTATACCAAGAGATGGAAAAATACACTCCTGCATTGTTTTCAGTGTAATGTGTTAGTTTAACTTCTCATTTCTGTAACGTGACTGTATATGAGGATTTGAGTTGAGTCACTATGGCCATCAGAGGAAATAGCACAGATTCCATGTGTGTACATCTGTGTTTATAGCCCTTCGGTTGTGGGGTTTCTGATTTGTGTTGTCCTCCAAAAAGGAGTGGAGTTCATTTCATGTTGTACTCAGGTAAATGCTTCTGACAGAGACTTTTAAATTGTACTTATTGTGTAGTTACTTTTAAACATTTTTGTAACATAGTTTTTTTCCCTTTTGAACATCTAAATTGTGATTGCTTCAGATACATAGAAGTTAACAAAAAGAACACGGAATTCCATTATTTCCTTTCAGATTCCCCCAACACTAACTACATTTGCATTATCTCTCTTTTATCCTCTGCACTGTATAGGTGTGTTATAATTTTTTTGAATCATTTGAATACTTAGCACACCCAGGGGCTCATTATCCCTAAATACTGTACTATATTTTGTATATCCTAAAATAAGGACTGTTCTGTCATAACCTCAGGACATTGATCAACATGAAGGTAATAAAATTGATCCAATATTATTATCCAACCTGAAGACCTAAATCACATTTTTATAATTGTAGTGTGGCAGTTTTTAATAGTATTAATTTGTGTTTTGCTCTTAGGGTTTTCAAAAGTAAGTTCTGTCACCTATAATTGAGAATTGTGGTATGCAATCATGGAGTGTTTCTGAAGCACAACACTGCTTAATATTTTACTTAAATTTTTTCTTAAAATCTCATTTATAAATGTCCATTTCATTGTTATAACTTAGATTATAGATTTCATATATAAAATTTTCATTAGTAAAGGCATGGGTAATAATCTTAGATTTTATTCAGTGAGAATACATTTATCAAACACCTTCTCTTCTGCCGGTTGGATATTCAAGAAGTTTAAGTGTGTTCTTGCCTCAAGAAGTTCCTTGTTTCGCGGTCAAGTTTTCTGTTTTGATAGCCCACTTGTCACAATGTGTAAATTCATAATCCTATAGTTTTACACATTAAATACTTTTGGCATAGGAAACAAACCATTTTTTCATTAGCATCAAGATAATATTTGTAACGATCATCAATTTCTTATTTTAAAAACCCTTTTGAATAGAGTAAGTTATTCGTCCACCTCTACATTACATGTTATAATTGCTTTTTTTAAGAAATTAATTAATCTTATTGGTACATTTTAGAGGTACAAAATGATCACATTCATCATAGGGAATTTGTACCTGTACACTATGTATCTTGATTTTTTTCCCCTTCCCTTCCTTCCTACAATTCCTCTTTGCCTCCTTATTTACAAGTTTTGTTTCCATTTTTTTCCATCTTTTCTCTTTTTCTTTTCCTTTTCCCTTCTAGGAGCTATAGTAAATGTGATTACTACTGCTTCTGCATTTTGTTTAAATCAATTTGCATAAAGAGTAAACTAAACATACAACACAAATTACTTGAAGGTAATTTAAATTTTAGTGATGAGTACAATGAAGATGATTTTTTATAAAGCATTTTGGCATTTTGAACTACATTTGAGTTTAAAATGTTTTAGATAGAATTGATCTGAGTGAACATTTCATCTGACTTGCTGGGAGCTTTAGACCCAAAGGATCTTACCAGAAATAATCAAGGAGCAAAATGTGAAATATTAGCCAGGAAAAATAAGTGATCAAACAGCTAAGGCATGAAAGAAAATATTTATACCAGAAGAGGCTTGCAGTGGATGCAAAAGAAAATATTGCAGAACAATAAGTAAAATGTTACCATCTGTTTCAAAATACTGTAAAGCATTAGAAATTGGGCCCTCGTTTCACTTGGCCAGTAGCTTAGTACCATATTAAAACAGCGAGCAGATGATGAAAGTCGCTGTTTCGCTTCAGCACTCCCACTGCCGGCAGAGCTCTGGTGACTGTCTTGGAGCGTGAAGATGTGTGCGTAAGAAGAGAGTGGTGTTGAAAGCAGAGGACCTGCACTGAAGAACAGTTTTAAGGCTTCCTTGTTTTCATTAACATCTGTATTTGATTAAAAAGAGAACTAGAATTTTTGGAGCAAATGTTACTTCTGTGCTTCTGTGAGCTTTTGATATAGCAATTTGCCTATGGTTTTGCTTGGCTTTTCATGACCTATACTGTCATTTTAGGTTACATGTGGTGGAAATGAGGACTAAAATTGAATAGTTTGCCTTCTA
>PVJO010019042.1:0-35195 GCA_004026905.1 Hystrix cristata | reverse complement strand
TTTTTTTTTTTTTTTTTTTTTTTTTTTTTTTTTTTTTTTTTTTTTTTTTTTTTTTTTTTTTTTTTTTTTTTTTTTTTTTTTTTTTTTTTTTTTTTTTTTTTTTTTTTTTTTTTTTTTTTTTGGTGGTGCCAGGGATTGAACTCAGGCCCTTGTGCTTGCAAGGCAAGCACTCTAATCACTGAGCTAAATCCCCAGCCCCAGGATGTATAGTTCTTAAAGGCTGAAGATACCCAGAAAAGTTGGGTCCTGTATGTGTGTTACCTTGACTATGCAATTTTTGGCTCATGTAAGGGAATGAATCAGACTTAAATTCATCTCATCTCCCAAATCCCCACATCCCATTATGGCCTCAGCAACACTGGAAAAAAGTGCTAGTGAGATTAACGTCAGCCCCTGCTGCTGCAGTTGTTCCCAAGACAGTAACTACTCACTATTTCTTTCCTACATTACCCTCCCTGGGCTTCCCCCCCCTCCTTTAGCAGTTTCAGTTGATCTGGGTGGCTTGCCTGGTGGGGTGGCCCACTTCCCCAACCTGGAGGTTTTTGAACCCCTGAGTCTTTTTATGTTTGCTTGCTTTTCCTCCTTTTCGACAAAGGTTTCTGCAGTTAAAACTGAACATGAGCATATCAAAAGACGTCCCGGTGGCACATGTATTCCTCCCTGGTTCTATTCTATAGCAACGATTTTTGCTTTCTCAGGGTAATGAATTCTATACCTGCTAGTTGATAGTCAGGAAGATCCCCAAAGTGTATATGGCACACCTGGCTTTAATTTTAGTAGAACTCAAACTGTATTCCCTGTGGGCAGCATGGTCTGCACTGAAACTCTAGGCATGTAGATCACAGAGCCTAAAGTTGAAGGAACAGGAAACAGGAATTCTCTGCACAGGTTACCAGGTATATGAGTGAGGCCAATCCTACATCTGCTTCCAATTCCCTAACTCATTCATTCAACCTGTTAGCATCATGGCATCATACATGAATCTCTGTTTTAAGATGCACACTACGACCTGGAGGTTGGTGCCCTGTCTTCACCAGGTGTCATCCTCAAAATGGTGCCTGGACTGAAACTTGAAGAGGTGACACTTTTCCGAACAGCCCCTTCTGGATGGTATGGTATGCAGTAGGAACAGAGAAACCAGTGGTCATGTGTCTGTTGCCACAGATTACTTGCTGTAAAATAGCTCCCTTTGTCCGATGTGATGTTGTGTAGGAGTCCCTGCCGGTAGACCAGATGCTTTCTGAAGCCTGGGGGAGGGTCAATGAGCTGCTGTGGACCAAGAATGCAAATCCATATCCAGAATATGGTTCAAGATAAAATATTGCCTTCTCTAGAACGTCATCGAATAGCTGAGTGAAACATGGCAGAGACTGATTTCTAGTAGGGAGTGTAGACCAGAACCTTGATCCCTGGTGTTAACAGGTCAGACATCTAACTGCAGTGCCTAGATTAACCTCGGTGAGAGGCAATTCCTGCATCTGAGCCTACATGTAGTGTCTATGTCAACCACTGTAGTTATGCTGTACACAAGCCCATTGTACAAGCACTGGGATATGTGAGGGTAGAGGCTGCCTGACATCCAGCTGCGTCATTCTGTCAACTTGGTTGTCTATTCTATAATGACATCCTTCTGTTTGACATTTACGGGAAGTACGAAGATTCTTACTCTGTGTGCATTCCCCTTGGGAACTGTGACATGTTCACGCCTTGTTCCCAACCTTGCTGTCTCCAGTCCTCAAGTCTTTCCTACCCCTGTCCAATCAGCCGGGCCATTTACCATGGCCACAGGACTGTGTGTCTGGTTAAATTCTTGTTTTCGAATTGCACAAAGTGGATGACCAAGTGCTCCGGTCAAAATTCTGCCCACTAAAATGGCTTTCTCATCACTGCCGTCCTTCAGGGCCACACAGTCTAAGGTGACTCTTCTCTTGCTGCTTGTATCTACTGACTTTGCTTGAAGGAATGTATGTTCTTGTGATGAACTTTGATTGTGAATACTCTGGTAGATGGTAATTGGTATGGTTTCTAAATGCTTCAGTTAGGTTTCCTCCAAAGGTGACTTGCTATGGCCGATATTCAAAGGTGTCTGCTGAATGCCAAGTATTAACTCATCACAAGTCCCAGTTTCAGCTTCCCGCCCTCGGTAGGGGGCTCAAGCGCCGTGTTCCAGGGGCAGGACTGTGCTCGCTTTGGTCTTCAAGGGTACTCTTATTAATGCTGCTGATTCTGGATGAAGAAATAAAGATGCAGAGAAGCTACAGAGCTGACCAAATCTAGAAAATGGAAGGTCTGCCCTAAATACATGCATTCTCACTTCAGAGTCCAGACTAGCCCCGCTGCTATACTCTCTTCCAAAGTGAGAGGATGTGGAATGGGGTACTGAATAAAATAACAAAGGCAGAGTAGTCTCAACTGATTACAATATTACTGGGTGTATACTGTGCAATTTAGAAATCTGATACTTAAACTACAATAGAAATTCGCTCTGACTATTGATTCGGCCATTGTTTCTAGCGATTCTCCAGATGCCCTGTGATGGTCTTTGAATTCTTAGGTTATTTTCAACAACAATGTGTAATAATATACTAAAATATTAAGTGTACTTAAATGTATTTATACAGTTTTTATCACTTAATTTGCAATCTTAATAAATCTATTTTTAAAAAAACCAACTTTCCTTTTAAATTTTCTTTTAAATAAAAATAAACAATGACAATGGAAACAAGAAAGAAAAGTGAGATGAAGAAAACAGTCAACTTAGCATGGAATCATTTTAAATATGAATGTCTCAATACTCATAATAATGATGATACTAGATTACTAGCTCTGAAACAGTAACTTTGGAAATCACATCGTCTCCAAAGAAGTAACACATACAATTCTGTACCTTGTTCTGAAGTAATCGGGAGAACTGTGCTGAGAAATAGTCTAATCTCTCTTCACTACATCAATGTATCGGTTTTAATTGTTACCCTTTGCCAGAAAATGTTTCTGGCAATGTTTCACTCTGCTGTGTATGCCAAGAAACTGCTTCTGGTGGATAACAATAAAAGAAGGTAGTTTATAATATAAAGCTCAATATAAAAGGAAAGTTAATAAGAATAAAATACATTTAGTCTACTTGGCTGAAGGAGCAGAGTGTCAAGCTACAGGAAATCTTCTGTAGTGATTTTATAACGTCTGTGGTCTGAAATAAAATTTCTCATGAAGTGTCTATGAAAGCATGGCCTTCTACCTCCAGCCACAGGAGGACATGTACATTGTTTGCATTTGTTCTGTGGAACACCTTTCCCGATGCTTTTCATTCACTGGCTGGTATTTGTATTCTACACTATGAGCTTTCAACATGGTTTTATGGTACCACTGGACAGCTGGGGGCCAGGTGGATGGAACAACTCAAACAATTGTTAGACCACCAAGACTTAACAACAGGAGAAAAGCAAAACATCTACAGAAGTAACCAGATCTAGACATGTGGCAAATACTTGCCAGTAATATGTATTAAAAAAAGAAGAAGAAGGAAAGAAAGAAAAAACTTTTCCAGAAATCAGTAATTTAAAGTGACATTGCCGCCTTCATTAAGCTTAACTTAAATTTAGTTGGCAAGCTGTTTCAATGTCCCAAATGGTGGAAAAAATGTAAGTGAAAAATCACAGCAGGAATCATTTTAAGCCTCTCCTCAAAACTGTGTGATTTTGGAAGAACACAAAAATACACAGATCTAGACAATAAAATAAAGTAAAGCAGTTCCAAAACCGTGCTCATATTTTCTGTGCTGAATAGCACCCATACACAAGCACGCACACACACACACACACACACACACACACACACACAGACAGACAGACAATGCAGTGGAATAAACTAGGTAAATAGAAGAGAAACACAGGAGCTACTTAATTTTTTTTTTTTTTAACAATCAAAGGTGTGATACAAGCCTCTTTCAGAGAGAATTTGGTATTTTATTTTTACAGCCTTTAAGAAAAGGTATTTTAATTTTTATGCATAGAGAATTGGCCATAAAAGTAGTGTTTTGTTTTGTTTTGTTTTCTCCATCATCTTCTTCAAGAAACCATAACAAGCATGACTGAACAAAGAATCCACTTCAAAGTCTTTCTCCATGGTAGGAAGTGCTTTCGAATAAAAATCGTAAACTTTGGTCAATGAAACCTTTGTGAGAAACGACGAGTGCCTTTCTCCCACCTCTTGTCAAAGTTTTTAAAACTAAACGAGGTTTCTCTACCATACAAAAGAAAACCTGCAATCAGAAGAGTCGTGTCCTAACAGACCTTGCGCTTTGCCCCAAGCCTTGTCCTGGCACTGAGTTGAGAAGTGATTTTGCAATATATCATAAATCAAGAAGTCTGGGCATGGAATTTTTTTTTTAACTTATTTACTCATTTTAATCTGTACAGCCCTCTTTTCCAACGGATCTTTGGGGGAATTTCTAAGGCAAGCTACTGCGATGAATACATGACAGGCCAGACAATCTAACCAGGTTTACCCAAGACAATTCCATGTGTCCAGGGCAGTCCACTGTTTTCTCAGCTATTCTGCACAGGAACACAGACAGAATCTATTTTCTGGAATTAGGAAAAAATGTCTTCCACCCCTTCCTCCACCTTTAAAATCTGAGTTGGAATATCCACAAAACAAATCTCATGGGTCAAAAAGGACCAGACCAGTAGATGAAACATTCTAATTTGTGGTAGACTGCAAAGCTATTTTTGTTGCCTCCAAAGTCAGCCTCTCTAGGGCTATATTTGAGGGTTAGAAGAAATAGTTCCAACCAGAAAGGTTTGGCATCAATCTCCTTGTGAAAAATATAGAGGGATAAATATAAGGAAGTTGGGTTAGTAGCTATCATTTTAACTGAAGTCTGAACATGATAAACATCTGCAGTGAAGGAAAACAATTAATTTGAATCAGAAAAACCTCATTATCATTTCAATTTTATTTCTATCTCATAAGATAGTTCACCTTGGAATCATTTCCCTTCAATGGCAGGGTTTTGTGATTCTGCAGTGGAAACGAGGTTCTGTGTTTCATCCTTCACTTGTAAAAACAGAGTTGTTATACCTTGTATCTAGGCATCCCCCCAAAGCCTCATGCAGTCGTAGGTGGAACTTTTCAGAGGTAGCTGGATCTAGAGTGTGTGATGCTAGGATCAAAGGTGTGTGATTAGTCAGTCCACTGATTGGTTTGGCAGAGTTCTGGATGTGGATAATAGGAAGACCCACCCTGGGTGTGAGCACTACCTGGCCTAAGGGGATATAGCCTGGATAGATTATAAGGAACAGAAAAAGGGCTGTGTCCTCTCTTGTTGCTTGCTGCTTTGTTACTTGATGCCTTCTACCTTCTGCCTGCCATGAACCGTTTCTCCTCTGCAGTGCCCCTCTGCCATGCCACCCTGCCTTGGAGCCAGCCAACTATGAACTGAAACCTCTACAAACTGTGAACTACAGTAAACTTTGCCTCCTTTAACTTTGGGTGTCAGGCATTTTGTCTCAACGAGAAAAGACAAGAGTAAATGGTATTTGGCAATTGTCTATAATTTTTTTTTAACTTTGGTCTTTTATCAATATATTAGGTACATAGTGAGCACAGGACACAAGTCCTGTTGTATGTGTGTGTGTGTGTGTGTGATGTGTGTGTGTGTGCGTGCCTTTTGGAATAACTTTTGTGATGCAGAAGTAGACAGTAGAGCAAGCCAGACTCAAGTGGACATTATGATTTATGTTTGTCATAATTGAAAAATGAGAAAGCAACTTACAAGGTACGATTTAACAATCAGCCACATAAATAGGGTAAATTCTTCTACATAGGTATCAACGCTTCCCCTCTCACACCTCCTCAGCTTTACGCAAGGATGTGGATAGGAGTGAGACACCCATATCAATAGATTACAATGAACCCTTCACGGAAGAAACAGTCTCGGGGCCAGACAATTTTGTCTGCTTCACGTACAGCTCTAGGCTTTGCGCTGTCTAATTTCCAGTGACCTGCGAAAGATCTCTGAATCCTCAAAAGATCCATGTGAAGAGAACGTAATTATTACTTCACTTTTTATTGTTTCACATCAGAAATGTTGTTATTAAATTCTACTGAAAGTATTTCACCGAAGACAAAAAAGAAATACTTGTAGAAATAAACAAACGGACCAGTTAACATCTTAACAAACAGTATAACACTGTGTAATAAATGACTCTGATTTCATACACAATACATTTCCAAATCTCTCTACTTAGTTTTCTTCCTTTCCCATACTAGTTTGAAAGATGACCAATAATATGAGACACTTGACAGAAAGGAGCTTCCCGCTCTGGCTCAAAGAAATTCAGGGAGAAAATTTGACCTTGGAAAACACTTAGTTTTACTAAGAGCTGCTTTGAAATTTCATTCATTGTAAAGTGCACAGCTATATAGTCTGACTGAAGAAAGATGTAGTCTGGCCCCATGAGCTCATCTTCCTCCAGTTGAAAGGATTAAGATGTTTCAAACTCTTAATTCTATTATTAGACCATATGTAGGCCAAGGAGGAGGAGATTTATGATGCCTGATTTTCTTAATCTCCCATGTTTAGTAAAATGCTTAAAAACGCCAAGGCATTTAATCATCATATATTGACTTAAACCGCAAAGTGTTCTTCTGAGAGGGCTTTAGTTCAAGAAGTCTACCTTAAGCACAGGTCTAGACTGAGCAACATGTTTGGCTGAGAAGACCAGGTTCACAACTGTGACATTCCAAAACTGTGTCATTCAAAAGCTGACTTACTATCTCCACCCAAATCTTTTCCAAATTTCACTAAGGCCAGCAACGGATACATATGCAAAGCATCTTCTAATTGATTGAGCATATCTGAAATGTAATTCAACCCCTACTCCCACCAAAATATTTTAAATCTAATGCTTTATTATTAAAACATCATTAATGATGAAGTATGAGTACTATAAAAATGTTTGCAAAAGCAAAATGAATTGTTTCTTTCATTTTGTAAATTACTTGTCCATAGGAAGTGTTTCACTTCAGCAGGGGAAATATTGATGCTTTGTGCATTCTGACAATGTGTTCAACACCAAAGCAACATGGAAAAATAACTAAGAATATATGGTACTGGAAGATATCAATAACATTTAGAGTGTGCTGGTGCTAGATCTGAAGTATACTGTTGCCTTCGCCTAAGATCTGTGTGCTCTTAGGACTAGTTCTTTAATCTCTTACTCTTACTTTCTCTTGTCAGGCATCCTTGGGACGTGATCAAATGGTGCCATATTTGTGTATCACGTAGCTCATGTTGGCACGTAGTAGGTAATAAATGTCTCTAAGTTATCTTGATCTAAATTCCTCTTTACCTGACACCGTATTGCTGATTTTCATAAATGACTAAGTTGATACTTAGGATTTAGTTAATATTGGTGATTAAGCCATCGAGTCAATATTCAGACTTCTTCTTCATCTCAAGTTCAGAAGTCCTTATTTCTTTAATGTTTCATATTTGTAAGAGGTTAGCCATCACCTAATATAAATTTTTATAGGTGAAGAAATAGACTCCAAAGATGTTAGAGGCTTCTTCGAGGTCAGGCATTACTTTGTTTTATCTGCAGTGCTGGGAATGAAACTCAAGGCTTCCCTCATGCTAGGCAAGCACTCTACCACTGAGATATACCTTCAACCCTCTAGACACTGGGGGCTGGAGGAGTAACAAGAAAAGGGTCTTTCCTCTCTGCCACCCAGCCAGAAAATCAGCATGAAAAGGAAGACATTTGCATAAGGGGAGATCAAATTCAGCCTTCCCCCGCTAGGAAGGGCAGTTAGAATGACCAAAGATCAGATACATTTTCAGCCTGTTTTGGCACCTGTCCATTCTGAAATCTGTACAACTGAATATATAATGGGCTTTGCATAGCTGGCTCCTGTTCTTCTGGTTAATTTTTTCACGGGTATGCAAACATAGTGTAAGAAACCTGGTGTAAAATGAAGACTTCAAGCAGATTCCTGGATTCAAACCCAAGCCCCAGTCCAATTCATTATTCTTGGAAGTAGTCCCTGTACTGTTTTCTTTGTTTCATTTCCATGTTTACTAGGACACAACCTTGTTACACTTGGTTGCATCAGAAAATATGAGAAAATTTCTAGAAATGAACCCTCCCACATGATCGCAGAGGACACTGCTCGATCACCAGGGAGTTTACCAGCACAAACAAACTCAAATAAAATCTGGGCTGCCACTAGCAACTGCAGAAAAATGCATCAAATTGGGATGTGAGGTTTTGATTGTGTTTCATTTAACATGTATATGAATATATATGAATATATCAGCTGCAACATCATATCTACTTTTCTGTATTCCCATGGAAAGTATTGAATTCAGAAATATAAGTAGAAGCATCTTTAACTTCACTTGGTACCTTTGAGACATTTGGCAGGGAGGTGGGATTTGTCTTGGCACTCTCCCTCCTCTTCAGCAGCCTCTCCTTCCCCTTCCTGGGCATTTCATTCCTCACCCCATCAGGTTTTAATCTCGCTCTCATTTTTCAAGTACTTCCCTTTAGTTGCTTGTGATAATGGTTTAAAACATTCTCACTCCCAGAGGTATTAATACAGAGGTTTTAGCATTTTAATATGGAGCTCAGAAACCTGAAAACTTTTCAGAAATTAAATTACCTGATGGCCACGACAGAGCAGTGGGATGGAATCTAAGGATAAGCAGTCCTTGAAGATTTTCTGGATGCCCACCAGATCACAGAGACTGGCCTGTCTATCAGATGATTATTCCCAGGATATCTGGGGGCCTGTGAATGACAGTTCTCCCTCCAAAGGAATGGAGGAGGCTCTAAGTGAACAGTTGCCCAACAGAGCAAGCACTTAACAAGCTTTGTTTCTTGCTTTAGATTCAAAGTCAAATCATTGTTTTTGAGGGAAGAGTCTTGGGTTGTTAGTATGTTTAAAAGTGAGATAATATTCAACCATGAGCTGAAAAGAGAAGAGTTAAAGTTTGCAATAACCTTGCTTTAAAAAGTAAAGCTGAAATATATAAAATCATTCTTCCATTTATAAGTCCATATAGATGATTTTTGATGCTTCGTCCTCATCCTCCCTCTCCCCTTCTCTCCCTTGTTCCCTCTCTCGTTCTCCCTCCCTCCTGTCCCCTTTCCCTTCCTTCCTTCCTTCCTCCCTTCCTTCTTTCCTTCCTACCTTCATTCTTTCCTTCCTTCCTTCCTTCCTTCCTTCCTTCCTTCCTTCCTTCCTTCTTTTCCTCCAGGTGTTTGTCCCCTCCCCCTTTCAAATAACATAAACTTGTAAATACTTGATGCAGGTTTGATGGAAATCTTATCAGCAATAAATAAGGCTTGCTTTGAGTAGATCAGGATGCAAATAAATTAAGTCAATGTCAGACTTCATTTACAACTACGCATTAGTGTCTCCTAACTAGCGACAGTCAGCTACAAGCAGAATCCCATGGAAGCTGCCTTCATTTTGTCTTCTTACTTAAAGTTTAGTCTTAATCCATTGAGAAAATATCAACTGACTGCCTACAAAATGCTAGGTCTTTTTCTAAGCGCTGCAGGCACAGCACCAAAGTAGCTAGCGAAGTTCTTCTTCTCCACAGAAAGTGACAAGTATAAATAAGAGAAACAGTGAGGAGAGAGATTCTGATGCCGTATTTAGAGAGTGACTAGATAGGTATTAAATCTGCATGTTCAGGGGCAGTACAACTGAGAGCATGTTGCAGCTGCCCTCTGAAAATGCAGAAGTTACCCATGTAGAGATTGGAGGAAGAGCTAGTATAATTCCCCTAAAGTGGATGACAGCTCAATAGATTTGGGGCACAGCAAGGCCAATTCATTGCATTTGCTGAGTACAGGAAAGACCAGTGCTGAGTCAATCATGGTTCAGCTCTGTCGGGCTTTGTGAGGAATGAGACACACGTTCGATTAGTCTCACTGTTGAGGGACATACTGTAGAATTCTAAGCAGAGCAGCAGCCTGACCTGGTTTATATCTGAAAGACCACTCTGATCACATTGAGTAGAGACTCAGCTCCAGAAGGGCGAAGGAGGAAGAAAGGGACCACTTGGTGATGGGGAAAAGGGGCTGGCTCATAAATTCTTCTAAATGCTGGCGGAAATTTTGCATTCTGGTATGGTAATAAAGATGGAGAGAAAATGAATAGCTTTCTGTTCACACTTTGAAAGTAGAGGATGAAGAGCTAGATCAAAGATAATCTGTATGTGTTTCACTTCAAGAGTTGGGTAGCCAGTATTGTGGTTCATTGTAGGAAGGAATAAAAAATAGGGCTAGAAATTTAGCTCAGTGGTTAGAGTGCTTGTCTAGCAAGTTCAAGGCCCTGAGTTTGATCCCTAGTACCCCCCCAATATATATATATATGTGTATATATATATATATATATATATATATATATATATATATATATATGAGAGGATAGAATTTAAGGGAAAATAGCAATATTTTGATTGATATATGTTAAAATATAGATACCTATTAAGTATCAGTATAGATACTGAGAAGTCAAAAGTTAGGATTGAAGCCTATTTAAGGGATGGTTGGCACTTATGCTCCATTTAAAATCAAGGAAGCCCGTGTGGTGATACACACCTGTGATCCTGGAACTTTGCGAGGCTTAGGCGATAGGATCACAAGTCTAAAATAAGCAGGGAAGGGGCGGAGATGGAGCTCAGTGCAGAGACCCTGTGTTCGGTCTCCAGTACCACAAAAAATAAAATAAAGTTAAGAAATCAGATGGATTCTATCCCTGGAAAGTATGTAGACAGAAGGGAAAACAATGAGTCAGAGATCAGTCAGTCGTGAAAGAAACAATACCAAAAACTGAGATTTGTCTTATTACAAGGTAAGATTAAAACAGAATATAGATGGTATTATGGAAGCCAAGTGAAGAGAATATTTGAAATGGGAGAGAAGCCCTGGAATGCTGCTGAGAGATCAGCGAAATAAGAAATGTAGAAATGATCATTGGATTTAGTCCCATAGAGGTCATTTGAGATCTTGAAAAGAGCAGGTGCTCTGTAATTACATTCTGTAAACTTGCACTGAAGTCCCTGTGGTCATGAAGAGAAAAGTCCAAGTGACTGCATGATCACCATTTGAGGTAATTCCAAGATCAATCATTTTGTCTGACTTAGGCAGAGTGACTTGTCTGCTGGCAATTAATGATCTTTGGAATTCATATCAATTTAAAGCTTACCACCAGACATGACACAAAAATCGAAGTAGTATTTCCATCCATGGAAACCATGGAGCTAGTCTGGTGTCTGCAGGTATAATTTATCACCTGAAGTAATACAGAATTTTCCTCTCCTTATTTTGACCATCTCTCCTACCAATCAAATCTCCTGAGCAGTAATAGTTGTCCAGAGAAATGATTTTAATATACAATAGCTAGATAAAGATAGAATCCCACCTAAGCTCTGAGCAAACAGTAAAAAAATTTAAAAGGGAAACCAGAGAGAAATTATTGATTGATAAGCTGCACTTTAAAATGTGAACATTTTTATGAGCTACAAATCAGAGGCAAAATATATTGAAGGGTTAAGCATATGAATCCTGGCTGTCAAGGTCCCAAATAAAGTAAAAAATACAAAAATTTGGAAAGAGAAGAGAATTTCAGTTTATTTTCACCTAAATTTTTAAAGTCTTAAATTGGCTAGTTATTAAAACAAAAGTCCCTTGAATTCTAATAATTCTAGAACTTCTGCAGAAAGGCTGGGTGACAATAAGTAATACCTCTTGGAAATAATTGTAGTTTGGAATAGAGTGGCTGAATTTTAATTATAAACTGCTTTTTGTTAATTATCCCTCCTAATTGCTATTTTGAACTTCCTCAGGTTGCTTGCTTCAAAGTCATAGAGAATACTTAATATTTTGGCCCAGTAGAGGAGTCATGGTTTTTAATTATTTTCCTTGTTTTCTAATAAACCAGAAGTGATTTTCTTTAAAATTCCTAATAGTTGTGTGATCAGCATTTTGTGATATAACTTGGTTCCACCAAGCTTTGAACACCCATCACTTGTCATCACAACCCTGGCTTGGAAAATGGGGCAGCCTTGCGTTTCAATGATGGAGGCAAAGGTCAAGTTATGCCCACTGGTATATTCCAAGGTCAAGCAGAGAGCTTGAAAATATGTGGTGCTTCAATGCACGCTGGCCTTCAGTGTTACTTTTCATGGAAATCTTTAATGGAAGAGAGCAATTTTAAGAAAGGACTAGGGCCTAGATCACTAGAAGGGACTAACCGCATGTCCTTAAATTCTACAGAAGGGAGATTCTCTTCTGTCCCTTTTAATTGTCTCACTTTTTCTTCCTATTTTATTGTTACAAGTCTCTTGATTCAATAAAAATCCATGAATGCTCTTACATTTTCTGTTGCATAAAAGTACTTTCTAGCAGAAGAGACATTACTCATTTTCTCAGGGGAGAAATAACAGCCAGTCATTAAACCATGACATCAAATCTAGGCTGTCCATGAGATTATTAAAAGCCATCAGCAGCTTCTTGGTGATTCTTATTTCTATTATTACTACAATTATTTTTCATTCACATCTGAACTGTAATAGTGAAATACATTTGGAGTGGTTCACCACAAAGAAATAAAATTTTGGTAACAGCAATTTTAATTGTGCAAGTCTTGGATTAGGGCTCAGTTTCATGAGTAGCCAGGCTACTGAATAGCCACATGTCAGATGAAGATACATGTTCTATTAAGATACCTGAAAGTGGGCTTGGTTAATTTTATGAATTCCGATTATTAGGTTGGTAAAATAGGCGGTAAAATAGGAAAATCTTTAAATATTTTGGCCTAGGAACATTAATGATTCAAAAGATTTCTAAGATCAGCATAGTGAAAGTCTAAAACTTTTTATGGTTTAATATAATTGGCTCTTTATGTTGGTAAATTATTCCTTTGAGGATTCACCCAACATGCATTAAAAATATATCTAAACTTTTTTATTCCCAAATTATCTCTCTTCTCATACTAACACACCACTGAGGGTTTTCATATAAATACACAGAGGTACCTGCTGATATATATTACTCAACTGCTCAGTGTTTAGTACTTTCAGAAAATCTGAGTCCTTTTATCTTGTTAAGATTTTTTTTTTTTTTTTTTTTTTGGTGCTGGGGATTGAACTTGGGGCCCCGTGCTTGCAAACAAGCAGTCTAACCACTGAGCTAAACCACCAACCAAGTACTTTGCATCTTAAAGCACCTACCTAATCATACTCTCAAGATTAATCAATAGTGAGACTCTAGACAAATACTTATTTTATTTCTGTTTTCTAAATTGGATATGAGCTCCAATGTCTTCTAAGGGGAAATTATGGCTCCTTTTAAGAAGATGCCCATTATTCTTATAATCATACAGAAAACTTATGGAAAAATATACAAGAATCTTAAAGTGACTGCTTGTGTGAGATGGGATTAGGGACAAAGAGTCATTTTCATCTTAATTGAATGTTTTACAGAGTGGCTATCTGATTTTAATATAGACATGAGCACATTTGAAATATAATTACATAGTTAAACACATATAAAATTACAAATACATGTATATATGGATTATTTAAAATGTGTAACAATAAAACTGTTTATAGAGTATTATATTCCGGTTTTTAAACTCCAGTGAGACAAGTAGGGTGTTGCAAAGCTGGCTGAGGAATTAGGTGCGAACTGTTAATTACAAAATCCAAGAACACGTGTGCAGAACTGTTCCCAAAGCCCTGCGCGTGGACTTCTCGTGAGAACTCAGGCAGGTTTTCTGCAGGATGGCCGAGACCTGACTCAGGCTGAGGACTGGGTGATACAAAAAGGACCACACACATGAAGTTTTTGCCACTGTGTTCTCTCTTGCACGGGTGGCCCACTCTCACACTGTAGGGTGTCCTTCCTTTCCTATTTTTACTTGGCCCAAACTTGCTCTGTGGAACCTGTTTCTTTTCTGACCTTTAATAAAACTTTGCTACCATTCATGTTTGTCTTGACCAGTTCTTTGCTCAGGACAAAAAGAACCTAGAAACCACCTCCATGCTCGCTTCAGCAGCACATATACTAGAAACCACCTCCAGGAGATTCCATCACCCCAAAACCCCCGTGGCACCCTGACCGTGTCCTTTGATAACCATGATGGATGTGATCATTATGTATACAATGTACCAATATATTTTCTTGGTTAAAAAAATGTGGATATACTGAAAGATTTAAAAAATATTTCTAGTTGTCCTTGATTGTATCTTGCCCCCACTACACTTTTTGTAATTTATTTTTATTTTTCAGCCTGTGAAGGAATATTTCATGCTGCGAGATTGCTTAATTTTTTTTTTTTTTGATTTCCATATCACCCACCATTATTGGAATTAGTTGTGGAATGATAGATTTTTTTCTTTGTCTGGGACTCTCTTATACTCTAAATCTGGGATTACACACGCATTTCCATAAAGCTGCTAAAATCTACCTTTCTCGAGTCTGTACTACGTGTTCAAATCTGCGCTGCTCTTTGAAACTTCAGACCATGTATGTTTTAACCAAATTGCCACTTAGCTGGGTACAGGGAAGTTTCCAGCTGGCAGCAGCCAGTGAAATAGCAGTTTCGACTGTGAGCAGAACCTGGTGGCCAGGGAATCCCAGAGTAGCAACCCTCCTTTCTAAAAATGGTCTTGATATTCCATTTTAAACAGGCAGTATATTTTTATTTAGAAAATATTTATTTAGCTGTCAGAAACACTTCAACTAATCACTACTCTTTAAAAGGGCTGGGATCTGGTTACACCCTCAGACATCATCCGAGCTCTGGTTTCAAAGCTCAGTAGAGGGAACTAGAATTGAAAGACTCTTTATAGTCTTGCCATGTGGAATTTTCTTGTCACCTACTGTATACATAATAGAAATCACTAATTCCTTTGCATCTTCTAAGGCTGTATTCTGGCCCCGTCTGCACCCTCTTATCTAGCATAGTAAACAGAGACGCCCCTTCTACAAGAGAGAAGCAGAGAAGATCAAGGGAACTCGGTGACTCAATTTAATCTCCTCATGTACCCAGACTGAGAGATTTCAGCAGCTACCCAGGCAGACATCTCTTAATGGAGGAAATTAGAAAGTCCTGATAAGATAAGTGGAAGGAGGTAGTAACTGATTAGCTCTGAGGCCTCAGGAAGGGACTGACCATGAGAAAAATCAATGACCATTTTTTTTCTTCTTTTTGCCTGTTTCTAAAGCAAGTGGTATCTAAGAGGGAGTTTAAAATCAAAACTAAATCAATAGTCTAGGAAACAAAAATTAGAATATGGGCATCCATAATTAACTAAGCAAAGTCAAAACATGCCCTAGCTAACCGTTCGTTTTTTGTTCTCTGCCTTCTTCTCCCCTCACCTAACTTTTGACTTCATCTGACCAAGCGTATCTTCCAGATGTTCGTGTTGAGTCACTCCACCTGCAATTACAACTGCCACGACCAGACAGAGCCACACAGACACCTCAGCCGAAATAAAGAGTAGTTTTTCTCATTTATGACTCACAATAAGAGCTTGGAAATAAAACATAAATTCGGCTCTCATGAAAATCGAAGAACCCTTAGATGTAGGTCTGAGGAGCATTTACTGAACTCATCTAATGGATTCCCCGACCTTTGTTTTAAAGTCCCACCAGATCATGATTTTACTCCTGGGTATCAGTATGCTGAAGAATATTGACCTTGTTATCTTGTAATTCTCAGACAGTGAATTTCACCATTGCACCGGAGGAATTTAGATCACTTATATTTGCCATTGCTGAAGACCTGAGAACATATTTCGCACGCCAAGAGGCGGAATTTTCTTGGCATTTGCAAAACTAGTTTGCTGTGAGACTCTGATCACGCTCAGCCTGAGCTCCTTTCAAGCTAGTTGACTGGAGGAGAGATGCTGTCTGAACCCTTCCTGAGCTCAGCACTTCTAGAGAAGGCCTACTGTTCCACTGCTGGGGAAATACTGTTGCCATTTTTCATGTTTCTGAGAAGTACGAAGTTGACTGAAGCTGTTGTTAACGAAACAAGCCATCCAAACACTTTAGGTAGTTTATTCTGCCAGTGTTGGCTACTTTGAAGTATTATATAACTTTTTGGTGATCTGGAAAAGTGATACAAAGAGAAATTTTGAGTAGCCAATGTTAATATTTGCTCAAAACAGTGAGTCATATAAACTGAGATTTCCTCTTTGGTCTGCTCATTACTGGCATATTGTCTGAATCTCAATGTAATTTGGTGCAATAGTGCTTGTTTAGCATGTGGCAGAATGCCTTGTTCAGGTGAATCAGAGACCTCTGTTCGTCCCGATTATTCTTACTGGAGAGTTTACCTGGGATGCAGTGGGGGGAATAATGGAATAATATCATCCAAGAGTATCTGGCAAAGCTGCTTGCATTTCTTCGTTCCTTTTTCACTGCGCATCCATGACATGTGCCCACATATTAGGTCATCAGCAGTTCTCCTAAGAAACACTTACTCATCTGCTGTTCTCTTACATTCCCCGCCTAATTCAGACAGAAGTTCACAAAGTGCCCTTCAAGAAGAATAGGCATGAGGGAAAGATGAGAAGAGGAGAGATGTTAATCAAAACATACAAAGTTTCAGTTAGATGGAAAGAATAATTTGCAGTATTCCCAATACAGTGACCATAGTTAATAATAATAATATAATAATAATAATAGTAATATATTACAGATCTCAAAATTGCATGAACAGTAGATTTTAAACATTCTTACTCTGCAAAATGAAGTGTTGGCTATGTAAATTACTGTGATTTAACCATTCTATGTATAAACGTATCAAAAGGTCATATTGTATCCCATAAATATACACAATTATCATTTCCAAATTAAAAAGAAAAGGCTTAATTGTTAACAGACTTAGACCTGGATTAATCTCTTCTTCAAAGATCAAAAATGTATCACTTTCTTGATCACAAAGTAGACGTGGCACGACATGTATTCTCTTACCTTGGATTTAACCAAGGCTGGATTCCAAAGGATTCTGCGTGTCAGGTATTATACTATGCTATATATATTAAGTGTCATACACTTTTAACACTTCTGGAACTCATCTGAAAACTGAGCCCCTGTCTCATAGAACAATTGTATAGGTGAGAAACCTAAGCAAGGACCTGGCACAAAGTGGGCCGTACATATTCACAAATATTATTGGTAGAAAAGGTCAACCTCTCGTGAGATACAGCATGGTGATTCCACAGAAAGTATTTGTTTAATGATTAGAAGTCTACTCTTATATGTATTCTCAAAAACCTCAACTGATATTTTTAATATTGATGGTCATAGCAGCATTATTCATAATAGCCAAAAGATGGAAACAACCCAAAAGTCCATTGACAAACAAAATGAAGCATGCAGATATGATGGAATATTATTCAAACTTAAAAAAAGAATGGAATTCTGACACATACTACACATGAATGAACCTTGGTTACATGACGCTAAGTTAAATAAGCCAGACACAAAAGGATAATTGTTATATGATTCCACCAACATGAAACAGTCAGAGTAGTCAAATTCATAGAGATATAAAATAGAATGATTTAAAGGCGGAAAGGAAGATGTGCGAAGATTTGGTTTAAAGGGTACAGAGTTCCTATTTAAGATGATGAAAAAATTTTTGAGACAGATGGTGGTAAAAGCTGCACGACATTATGAATATATTTAATACCACAGAGATATGTACTTAACAGTGATCCAAATGGTAAATTTTGTTATATGTATTTATCACAATGATTTTTTTCAAGATATCAATTCTTTGTCATTTGTAGCCCCAGAAAGCTTATTTTCCCAACCTATAAATGATCCATTTGCATTTAATACCTATCATCATGACTTTGATGGTGAAGTCATTGATTTTTAAATCCTTTTGATTTCTTTTCTATAGAACTGTGGAAACGTAACATTGAGGTAGGGGAAGGGAGGGATGTTAGTCTGCTAGGAGTGCCAGAACTACAGACTGTGTAGTTTCAACAACAGTAACTAACTTTCTCACAGTTCTGTAGGCTGGATATCAAAGGTCAAGGTGTCATTATGGGTGGTTTCCCCAAAGGGCCATAAGGGAAGGATCTTTCTTTGGCTTTTTTCCTTGGTTTTCAATAGCCACCTTTTGGCTGCCTATTCATATTGCCATTGCTCAACACACATATATGTTTGGTGCCCCGTGTGTGTCCTAATCTCCTCTTCTTATAAGGATTATGGCTGTTATGGTTTGTGCCTCAATGTTCCTCCAAAGCCGCATGCAGTCATAGACGGGGTTTCTTCAGAGCTGGTTGAGTCTAGAATGTGTGATGCTGGGATTAACGGCGTGTGATTAGTAAATCAATCCACTGGTTGGTTTGGCACCGGCCTAATCCTGGCAGCCTGGATAAGACATAAGCGGCAGAAAGAAGCTTCCTAGATCCTTTGCTTTCCTTGCTGCCTTTTGCCTGTCTGCCATGCCACCCTGCCTGGGAGCCAGCTGATTGTGGACTGAAACCTCTACAGACTGTGACCTAAATAAACCTTTCCCCTTTTAACTTTGGGTGTTGAGTATTTTGTCTCTGCAATGAGAAGAGTAACTAAAACAATGGCACACCCTAATACCATCATCTAAGTTGATCATTTCTTTAAAGACTTCAAATACAATCACGTTCTGAATTTGGGTTTCAACTCGAACCTCCTTTGGAAGAAACACAATGTAATTTATAACACAGAATGGGAATAAAAACATATTTTACTATAATTTCTGGTATGGTTTAGATCCAGGGTGTCTTCCAATACCTCATGGTCACAAGTGGGGCTTTGGGAAGGCAATTGGATCATGGGGGTGCTAGACTCCAGCAGATTGTAGCTGACTTGCTGTTAGGAAGTGGGACCTGGTTAGAGGTGGGTCACTGAGGGTGTGGTCTGAAAGAGTTAATCTCCCTCCCAGGCTCCTCCTTTCTCTTCACTTCCTGGCAGCTTTGCTTTAAGCAGGCCCTTCCACCATGCCTTTACTGCCTCAGAACCCACCAACTATGGATTGAAACTCCTAAAAACCATGAAACAAAATAAACCTCTCCTCCTACAGATTGAGGGTGTTGGGTACTTTGTCCCACTGACAAGAAAATGACTAAGACAATTTACATATATGAACTCAGTCTAATTATTCAGTTCTTGATATTTACTTTTTTTTCTCAAAAGGAGCTACTGAGAGTCTACTGCATCCGAGACATTCTTTTAAGTGCTAGAACCCCAGCGAAGAATAAAGCAAGATGCATGACTACTTAGTAAATCAGATATTCAGGCACCTGATGAATAATGTGTATGTAACAATAAATGTCATGGAAACACCATGAAAGGTCATGGTGCCAATGGCAGAGTGGTGGCATAATGGTGCTTAGATAATACAGTTCAATCTAGGAACATCCTCTGAAAAGGTCCTAAAAGAGAGTAGGGGTCAGATTTGTCACACTCTAAAATAACAGGAGTCAGAGACCAACAAATAATATTCTCTGAGGAAAGATAAACTTGACACAATCAAGGGAGAGAAAAGGGCAGCCGGTGTGTGTGGAGAAGTCAGCAACTTTGCAGGAAGGTGGACCGAGAGGGCCAGCGGGACTCAGTGGTGAGAGACCTGGAGGTGTGAGAGCCACTTGGATTTTATTCTTGTGCGTGGCACAATGGGAGACACAGGAGAAAATGACAAAGGACAGGAATCTGATTCTTATTTTGATAGATCACAAACTAGATTTCTGAACAAGTATGACTGAGAGCAAAATCCAACTCCTCCGTTTCATTCTCATCATCTTTTAAAATGTACTCCATGGAAATAACCATTCCTTGGTTCTGGCTGAAAACTCTGGCAAGCCTACAGCTTCTCTGCTCAGTAGCAGACAGTTTTTATAATCCTTTTGAATCACAAATAGAATTTCAGTTCAGAAGGATGTTTCACTTTGTGTAACAGTCTTACTCCTGAATATGTTCATTTTTCTTCTCCTTCCAGTCAGTCTGGCACCCTGTGGGAAGCCTGCCTGCCATGGAGAGTCCAAATTGACTGATTCCCCTGACCCACCACTGTCCTTCCATACTTTCATTGTAGGTGATGAGACTTGGCTACATCACTTCGTAGTTTCTGAGACTTAAACATGGTTATAGAAGCATTCACGAGCTATTATTGTGCTTCTTGTATTTTCTTTGATCTGAGCATTTCTATTTCTATTCCTGGTGACCTTTCTACACCCTTGCTCGACTCTGGGGCTTCCAGAAGTGTACATCCAGGCTGTTTCTGCTAACATTCCTTGTCCTCCTGCAGATTCTTTTGGGCAGGGTCCAAAATTATCTCTTTACCTGGCACCTCTTCCCAAATCCTCTTTCTCTTGCACTCTTAGTCAAAATGAACAGGAAGACTCAAGATCCTTTGACTAAGTTGTCAGTAATTAGTTTTGAAAAACTACCTGGGGCAACCTGCATGACACTCATTTTGGTACCTGCTATTCAATGAGTCAGGAACACGGAGGCAGGGAGAGTCTATCTCCTGCCACTCCAGCCGGCGTGTGACAATCACACTACAGTGAAACAAGGGAGGAAGAAGCCAGACTGGGTGGACGACAGTAGCAGCTTGGGTGAAACACGATCGCTGCTTGGAAGGAAGATGGTGATGAGTAGAAGGATTTAGGACGTTTTGAAGACAGAGCTGCAAGAACTTACTATCGAGTTAGCTATTGAAAGTGGGGAGGGAGAAAGCTAATGAAGATTGCCTTTGAAGTTTTGGCCTAAGGCAGCAGACAGAACACGCTTGAGAGATACAGAGTAAGAATATGTATTCAATGCAACGTACGGAGTTACAGGCAGCAGTGTCAAGTGGAACCTGACAAAGGCCATTAAGAAAGAGCCAGCCAGACAATTGTTTTTGCAATTTGGCAAAGAAAGTGTTTGTTATTGGAGTTCTTTCCAAGAGTGGTTTCATTAGCATGTGGACACAAATATGTTAGAAATGTCAGAGAGAGAGAGAAAGAGAGAGACTAGAGTAATTGTGTGCGCTAAGTCAATCACGTATTTTATAATTTTCATCTATCCTCCTGATAAAAATGCTAAATAAGAATGGGAAAAAAATAAAACAAAACAAAACTTCATTGTCTATAAGGTATGTCCTGTCTGGGTGACAGGAAATAGAGCTCCATCACCTTATCGGTAACTTAATCATCTTGGTAAAAACACAAGTCTTAAGAAATAAATCTAGGAAAATGATTTCAAATACTTGCTGAAGTAAAGCTACTTCTTTTGCTTCTTTTTAAAATTAAAAAAAAAAGATTTTGTCTCTTCTTAGGAATAACAAAAATCCAAAACACTGATAATATCAATTACTGGCAAAGATGTGGAGCACTGGGACGTGTCTAATTCATCGCTTGTGAGACTGCAAAAAGTTACAGACATTTAGAAAGATAGTTAGGCAGTTTCTGGCAAAGCTAAACATATTCCTATCATATGATTCAAAAATAATACTCCTTGGTATTTAGCTAAGTAAATTGGAGAACTCTATAACAGACAAAAACTTGGATGCTGATATTTAGAGCACCTTTATATGTACTTATCAAAACTTGCCAGTAATTAAGATGTCCTCCGTTAGATGAGTGAATGAATGCAATCTGATCTATCCAGAAGGTGGAATATTGTTCGGCTAAAAGGAAAGGAGCTATACAGCCATGGAAAGACATGGAAGAAACATGCATATTACTGAAGGAAAGAAACCAAGATGGGAGGCTACATACTTTGCCAAAATCTAGAAGCAATCAAATTGAAGTATAATCAGAAAGTTGGGAGTACACTTCCAAACTTAGGAGCACAATTGCCAAAGCTTGGCAGCAACCATATGTCATTCATTACAGAAGAGATAAACTGTGGTGCATCAGGACGATAGATTATCCAATACTAAAAAGCAATGTTCTAATGGGCTGTGAAAAACATGGAGAAAACTTAACTGCATATTACTCAATGACAGAAGTCAAGATAACAAGGTATATAGTACATGAGTAAAACTGTATGACATTTTGCAAAAGGTAAGAATATGGAAACTGTAGAAAAACTGGTTTTTGCCAACTATTAGGGGGAAAGGAGTTATGAAAAGGCACAGCACAGGAGATTTTTAAGGCAATGAGACTATGCTGTATAACGTTATAGCGGTACATATACATATTATACATTTGTCCAAACCCATAGAAGGCAAAACATCAAGAGTGAACTCTAATGTAGACAGTTGTTAATAATGTGTGAAGGTGAGTTCACTATTTGGAACAAATATACCACTTTAGTGGGGAATGTTTACAATGGGAGAGGCTCTGTCTGTGGAGGGGCAAGAATACAGGAATTCTCTGAGCTCTCCTCTGAGCTGTGAACTCACGACTGCTCCAAAAAACAAAGCCTATTTAAAAATCAGCAAAGTTTAACTAATAAACGGTTTGACCTGATATTCGGGGTTTTGAATTTAAGTCCACTCATTTTGGCATCGCCACATTTTAGAATTAAAGTACTGTTCTTTGTTCCAACAGTTTTATTAAAGTGATCCATTTCTTTGTATTCAATTTAGTGAGTCAAGCACACAGTAAGCCTTAGTGTATAAAAACCTTTTCCTGTTTAAAAAGATTTTCTCAACCATCCAACCCTGTCACCTAATCAGAATTAAGTCAAAATTAATTGAGGTGCAGTATTTGTTGCCATTATAAATGATAATCATGTAGAATCTTTTGAGATATAGAAAGTAACTAATTCAAAAAGCAAAGAGAGAAAAGATCACCACTCCAGGGATGTGCAGAACTGGAAAACAATTTACAAAAAATAAAAATTGATGTTAAAAAAGTGAGATTTTTTTTTCCTTCTACAGAAGGAATTCCAAAGCAATTTATCCTTGTTACATAGAATCTTGAGAGCAGATTTTTTTTCTTTCCAACGAAAAGATTCGTTCTGTGTCACTTACTTCATTTTGTTTCCATTAGAAAGTAATTTTGGTTGTTTTCAGTTTAAAACAGAATCCATAATTGTGAAAAATTTGTATTATCTGCAAGTTGTCACATATGGCTCTCAGCGGCCCTCTCGGGGACCTATTATTACTTCCTTGGCATATTTGTTCTTTCTCATACCATCTCTCCTGAGGCCAAATATTTACTAATTGACCCTACTTCTTTCTTTCTTTTTTTGTGGCAGGGGGGTGCGGGGGGTCGAATCCAGGGCCTTGCACTTGCTAGGCAAGCGTTCTACCACTTGAGCTAAATCCTCAACCCCATCCTCCTTATTTCTAAAGAACAGTTACTTAATTTTGTACTTAATGACTTAAGGAGTGACTTGATCATTGTATTTATGATAGGTTCTGTTTGTCTCTGGAAGTGGAGTATGTATCCCAAATCCTTTGGAAGGGTACCTTAGCTGTTTGTGCTGCTATAACAAAAGACCACGAACTGGGTAGTTCATGAACATTAACAATGTATTTCTTATAGTTCTGGAGACCGGGAAGTAAATGTAAGCTCAAGGAGCTAGAGTTTGGTATCTTGCTGAGTACCCATATAGCAAACAGGGAGAGGACAAGAAGACATAATGGTGTGTGGACCCTCTTTTAATTACAACACTCCCAACACCCAATCATGACCCAAAGGCCATACCTATTAATACTGTTGCACAGGGATTTTATTGGTCATCTTTCTTCCTGCAGAGGCAAAATATCTTACCTAATGCAGGCAAATTTAAAAGAGGACAGTTTTATTTTGGCTTACAGTTTCAAGGGTTTCTCTCTGTGGTTAGCTAGCTACAAGATAGGCACATTACAGCAGAAGAGTATAGTGTGCAAAGTCCCTCACTGCATGGCCGCCCAGAAACAGAGCCGGGAGAAGAGTTCTACCAAGAGATGTACCTTCAAAGGCACACCCCCAACGAACCAGCTCCAAATGAGCCCTGCCTCTAAACAGCACATTCAGCTATGAACATCCACTGTTGAGGACGGCACCCCCATGATCCAGTCACCTTGCCAGGACTCTCCTAATCCAGCCCAATTGACAATTAAGGATACATAGCACAGGAGCTAAGTCTCACCATGAATTCTGGGTGGACACCATCACTTAGACCATAGCAAGTGAAGACAGAAAGGGATTCTGAACAGGAAATCTTAATTCCTTATTGTGTAACCAAACCCCTATTAGGACTTAGAGTTTTGCACCTCTCACACAGCTAGTATTTGATTCTGTTCCGTGCATTGTCTATGTTTCTGTTATGCTGATAAGCTTTGCTTCCCACGAACAGATCTCATTTATTTTCCTGAAGACGTCCGTGTTGTGCTTTTTGCCCAGAACCCTCCCAGCTACTCTTTAGCTTGATCCACACATATGGGGTATTTAGTATCCAGATGAAAATCAAATTTTTAAGTAAAATTTCCCAGACTTGATTGTAGTCAGTGAATTATCTGCCGTTTTTAATATTTGTTTTTAAATGTAAAGTCTCTGCAGGCTGGTGGTCTGCTGGGTTGTGTTGTACTGCATTCCAAGCACCTTGCACAATGCCTGGCATAGGTAGGTGCTCAAAGATATTTAGTGCGCAAATAACAAGCACAAATACTCTGAAACGCGCCAGGAGAAGTCGCAGCAGAGAAACGGATGGACCCGCCATTGTTTCCCATTATCCGTGCACAAGATTTATATAACTATACTCAATTACATATGTTTTGGAAATTAAATTTCTTAGCATTGGCTATTTGAAATCAAGATATAAATTTCTATGTTACCAAACTTCCTCCTTTGAAAAGTTGCTGTCCACCTAGAATTTTCTTCATGAACTGACGATTGCTGAATCTAATAAAAATAATTTATCTGTTTTGGACTTCAGTTTATAAGAGTTTCTGTAATCCAACAGATTTTAGCTATTTCTTGAATAATACAGATGTCTTGCTTAAAAAAAAAAAAATTACAACACCATATGTGCACCACTCCCATGAGTAGGTTTCAGGGAAGTTTTAACAGTTAATGTAGGCTTTTTTCTTTCTTTTGAAACCCAGCGTGTGGATTTAGTGCTTATGAAAGTAAGAGACTGAGTGCAGTGTCTTGGTTTAGGATTAGAAATGTGAGGTGTACTAAATACTTAGTCGCAGAGCTCTGCCAAGATCTCCTCCTGGAATGACTGTCCTACTTTGAAAACTGTGGGCCAGCCCTCGGATACGTGTTGCCCACCTTTCTGGCGTGTGGTCACGTAGGCATGAAGGAGGTCAGGCCATCATTATGAAGTTGTGTTCAAATGCCGTGCCAAGGAAGGGCCTGTTGAAAAGACGGGTATGTTTACTATTTGAATCATTCATTCCCTCTTTCCATGACACAAACCCTCTAAAACTACCAAATGCAAGCCTTTAATTTTTAAAAATCCAAACTGTGTGCCAGAGTACACCCAGCTATTAAAAACATAAACCAAGTAGCCACAGACATGTCGTTTTACAAACAAACCTATGTGTGAAGTTTGACACTGCCCGGCTGCTCCATACAAAGAAGAAATGTCCCCTCGAAAAGGACCCAGTGCAGTTTCAGTTGGAGAGAACACTACGTTCATTGTTTTTCAGGGAATCAGAAGTTATCAGCCTGAGATGGAGCATATTCCCAGACAGTTTAAAAAATGTATTCAAGGAGAATGGTAAAAATAGGCACGATATCTGATTGCCAGGCATGACTGGGCAAAGCAAATCGAGTATGTGATACCTTAAGATGAATCAGGGGAGGCCAGGGCTCTGTGGCTACCACAGGAACCTTGTTCGTGTGATACTTATCTCTATGCCTCCACCTGAATGGGAAGGGAAGCAAAGGTCCCACTGGGAACCTGGCACCAGGATGGCCCTAGACCAAATTGAGCATACTACCATGTTTATAAATGAAGCTGTATTAGAACATCATCGTGATCACCTGTGGACATTTTGGAGATGGCTGTTTTTGCTCTACAACAGCAGACAGAGTTGAACGATTGTGACAGAAGACATGGCCCGCAGAGCTGACAATATTTTATATCCGGCCCTTTGGGGAAACAGTTTATTTACCTCTATTCTAGACTAAGAATAGAGATGCTACCAAAGTATATTCTTGGACCATTGAACTGTGATTTCCTGGTTAGGAAAGAAGAGATAGTAGCTCCCATGTGGTTTCTGGAGCAGGGACGAGGAAGCATCTCAAAACAGATGAAGGCAGGGAGAATAGGTATTGTGAGGGTGGGGACCACTCCAGACGGCCCCCAAAATCGCTCAAGAGATTTTTAGTATATGTAATAATGAAAAAGAAGCTAAGGTAGGATTTCAGCATGAACTGTGGGTAAAGGCAAAGTTTAAAAAGCAGTTTAGTGTTGCCAGGATAGTTACAGCCCGGCCATCCTTTGAGAACCTCTCCGTTAGTCTTGTTTGTGGCCGCTCACACACAAATCAAGACTCATCTCCGTTACTACGTAATAAGTGGAGGCTGGTGCTTTTCAAAGTTATTCTAATTCCCTGTCTGTGACATTTCACCTTCTGTAGCTTCACCTCATAGGGAAGGCCTAAAATATTAAAAAGTAGTCTACGATTCCTTTCTGATCCTCTTTGTATCAATTTATGTATCTAAATGAATATAAGAGTTTATTTGTATTATATTAATATACATTGGCCACTCAAGGTCTTTTTAATTCATCTCCTACATAATTTACATTTCTGGATAAAAATCTGTATGATTTCCCAGGATAAACCACAGACAGTATAGGCATTTATTTTAGAGCTTATAACCCAAAAAGATAAGTAACAATATCTTGAAAATTTCAAAATGGGCATATATTATTATTTGGCACTAATGAGAGCTGATTCAAATTGATAAAGGATGAGGCTGCCACTTACTGATTAGAGGTGAATTATTTAGCTTTCTTTATTCTCAGTTTCATCACCTAACTCAGTGTTGATATAGAAAATAAGTGAGATAATTCCATTTGTATTCTTGGAAGATGCTCAGAGATGTTCACATACTATTATTAGCTATTTTGTTATAATAATAAGGTCACTTTCACAGCTCTAAAGTTCAGCTCTATGACAAGAAAAGAACATCAGGATATTTGCCACCCAATTGTGCGTCAGACTAAATGGAACATTTCCCACCAACAGTGAAAATAGCCCAGTCTGGTATTTCTCTGGGTCGGGAAGGAAAAAAACAATCATTTGTCAAAGACACTATTTTATGAGAATTTAACTGGGCACAAATTGAATTTGTGGCTTGGCCAAGGAGAGAAGTATTTGCAAAACATCTCCAAGATGACAGTGATATCCACATTGCCACTGGTAGCAGTTTAAAAATGATAACGTTACACTGCCACATATTTCTGAGAAAACTGTAAATGTTTAAGAGACAACGATCCCAATTTTCCTACTGCATACATTTCTCCTTCACTGGAAGTCCTGAAATTTCAGAAGCATGTTAACTCTTTCACAATGCCATGTGGGAAATTCTTTCTCTGAAGATTTACCTGGCACCCAACCGCAAAACTCTTTGATTTTTTTTCTATTTTAGATTTGAAGCCTGAATGATTCCCTTAAATGCTTCATTCCAATGTTATATCTAGTGTGGTTTTAAATAAAGAGATCTTGTCAAAAACAACATGCCCAGAGGGGTTTAAGAATTAAAGTGAAGCTATTCTTTCTTTAATGTAACGTAGTTTGTGTATGATGTTCTTGTACGAAAAAACATATACTTTTAAAAAAGGTTTGTTGCTATGTCAATTATTAAATAAATGCACATTACTTCACTCATAACTGAACAAAATCTTATAACCGTCCAAGTGAAGTTCAAATGAAGGTCACACACAGGGATGTCATTCATACTGCATTTTAATTTACCGGAACTGGTTTCTCCAGTTGCTTTGTTCTCATGATATTTAGTGACTGGACAATACAATATATTGAAATAATCCATCACAATCGTGTGTTCCAGGATGTATTTGAAATGCATAGGACACTTCCTAGAAAAAACAAAAGCTGTTTTATACAGATGACATCTGACTACATGTCAATTTCGATATGCATCCACCTGGATCCAACAACATTGCCTAATTTCCACTGAACCTTTGAAGACTGATTTTTTTCTTTTTAAGAAAACATGAAATAAAACTTTTGCTTCATCTCTCTGATGAATCCTACAAAATGAATAGACTTCAAACATCTTACTAAGTGAGTATAAGGCAGATGGAAAGGGCCATCATGTATAACTCTGTCTAACAAAATGTTAAGAAGAAGCAAATCCATAGAGACAAAAAGTAGATTTGTGATTGCCTGATGCTGGGGATGGGAACAAGAACTGAGGGAAAAAGCTCAGGAGAAAACCTTTCACTGGGCTGTATGAGGAAGGCAAGGTAATCAAGATGTTCTAAAATTGAATTGTTATGATTGATATATTGGACTTTAACTAAAATATATATTTTACCTCAATAAAACTTTTGAAAAAAGAAAAGGACATGATATTTATTGAGTACTGTCCTTATCTGAGCCAAGAACAGTATTGGGCACTTAACTCATGTTAATAGCCCAAACAACTATCTTTGACAGACTCGTATTCCTGCAGGCAATGAGGGCTCAGAAAGCCATGCGGCATTTGGTCTCAGAGACAATTAAGAAGGAGAGACACTATCACAACTCAGGTATGCCTGTGTCCAGTGCTTTAATGTGTATGTCGAACACATGCCAACGGCATAGTAACTTCATTTCAGAATTCAATTTAGTAAATATTGAGAGTTTGACTCTGTGTTTAGGAGAGAGGGCATATAATTGAATAGAACACGGTATCCGCCACCAAAGAGTTAGCATTTTGTTCAGAAAAAGAGGAAACCCTTAAAAATACCAAAAGATGATTATAATTATAAATGAAATGTGGACAGAGTAAGTCCTGTGAGAAGACGAAGGTCATGGCCAGTAGTAGGAGTGCTCAGTAACACAGGGAGATTTGTAAGCAATATGTGAAATTTATGCCAAAGTAATACAGGCTAAGAGCTGCCCCCACGAAGGGGTAGAACCACCATAAGATCAAGCCAGAGGTGTGAGTAAAGTGTATATTGGCACAAGGAAAATAAAACAAGATTTATTAAATAGAATACCAGGTAATGGCCAAGGTAGACTTGTGGATGAGATACTGAAGAAAAGAAAAATTAAATAGGAATGTATTGTAAGAAAGAAATGACAGAATTCTTAACTCCACAGGAATTAAAAAAAACAAACAGTAAAATCATATGTACTTTTCAAATATATAAAAGATAAACTTTAGTTTATCTTTAGTCTATCTTCATTCATTAATTCATACTAGTGTATTTAATTTATTCTTTCCATACCAGGCACCGGATAGAAAGGAAAACTTTGAAGTAGTCTTAGAAGTAGATGAAATTTGATTTGGGAGTGTAGTTCGGTGGTAGAGGATTTGCCTAACAAGCTCAGGGTTTCATTCCCAGCATGGAAAAGCAAAATCAAGAAATGCACATGATTTGTTTAACATTGTATATTGTTGAGGTTGGAGAGAATTTGCCTCATACCTCTAAATGTAGAGCCCTTTTCTCTATATCTGGACTTGTAAAATCAGAGGTCCCTAGGAGCTTGGCTGGCAAGGTAAATAAGAGAAGAAGTTTAAGCATCATGCAAACATGATGTGAAATGACACCTGTTATTCAACTTTGTTCTCCAAGAGTAATAGAATTAGTGTGGGCTGTGGCAAATGCCTCTTTTCAAAGGAAAGTCACCAGTAATTTCCAAAAGAGAAAGTGTAGCCCAGTGGCGGTGAACCTACCACATGCATGCTGCAGCCAGCTCTTTGCTATCATTGAAGCCTCTGAAAGGTTCACCATCACTGGTCTAGATGTTCAGTTACAAAACCAAAAAAATTTAGGAGTCATTCTCCATGTTTCCTTTTTTTCCTCTCACCCTACAGCCAAGTCCTGGACACTCTCTCTTGGGGATATAACCTAAACCCAATCATTTCTTTACAATGCCTCTCCTGCCAGCAATCCACCATCCTGTTTCTCAATAAGTATTACGATGTCCTCATGAGGTGGTCAGAGAGCATGATGGGGGTCATTGTGAGGTGCACTCCTGGGCTCTTGATCTTTTTGTTACTCTTTAGAAGCATGATTTTTGTTTTCTTTTGAGGCAGCCAGCTACTTAAGTTAGTGGTGCTAAAACCAGTGATTCTTGGGTCCACAGATGCTTAATGGATAACCAAAAGCAGAGCAAAGCTTGACCTTATTTTGAGTCTGTATGCTTTATTACCTTAAAACTTTGAGCCAGAGCTTCCCTCACTCTGTTTTTAGGCATACTAATCATTTAGGGAGTATTTTTCTGGAAACTGACAATACAAAGTGGATCAGCACTAACGTTACATAGCTCATCTCATCCCCCGTTAAGGTGAGAGATTTGCAGGGATATTCAAGTATCAGTAGGAACCCGCAAGTCTCCTGAAATTGCTCTAGACCTGTGGGCACCTTGGGTTGCCGCAGAGCCTCAAAAAATGGAGACTGCTTCGAGCAGAAATCAGCATCTCATGGGAAGGACTTCCCCAGAGCTGTCTCCCAAACACAGAACTGAGGTAAAGACCATCCGGTCCTGGCTGACCCCACCACATCTGTGTGAGGTGGTCTAACTCCTTTGTCAACAGGTCACCCTGATCTCTGTCAGAGTTGTGCTTCGGTCAGACCCTCAAGCACAAGTCCCTCCCTGTTTTCTCTTACTTTCCGGCTCTGCCCAATAAGTGGACCTGAGGCTCTGGCTGATCACCCT
Source organism: Hystrix cristata (assembly GCA_004026905.1). Classification (NCBI taxonomy): domain Eukaryota; kingdom Metazoa; phylum Chordata; class Mammalia; order Rodentia; family Hystricidae; genus Hystrix; species Hystrix cristata. The sequence goes on along the minus strand of PVJO010019042.1, from coordinate 4,403 downwards.
GAAATGCTTTTCTGCAATAGGTCAAGAGCCCACCCAGGCTGAGTTGAGACCGCTCTCTCCTTTGTAGAGAGAACTCCTCAGACCCTGTCTGATGTGCTCCCAGCTCTTCTCCACAAGTTTGCTCCTTTTTATTTGTTTTCGAGACAGGCTCTCACTTTGTAGTTCAAGCTGGTCTTGAACTCACTATGTAGATTATGCTGGTTTCGAACTTGTGGCAATCCTTATGCCTCAACCTCTCAAATGCTAGGATTACAGGTGCGTGCCACCATTCGGATTCCTGGCCTGACTTTTGATTATCTCATACTTCTCACATTTTATTTTGCAGCTTTATGAAAAGAAGACATCAGAAAAAAGAAAAAAAGCCAGCTATTTTCTGGGAGAACATATTTTCATTACATGAATTTTGAAAAACTTATGACCAAAATTTAATTAGAAAATTCTACTACTCAATAGCATTAAAAATCTGAATCGAATTAGAAGGTGGGCAAAGGCCTTGAACAACTAATTCACAGGGATGATATCTAACAGCTCAACACATTTCTAAAGCATTATTGGGAACCAGACATCTTGGTACACCCCGTAATTCCATATAGGAGGCTGAGGCAGGAGGATCATGAATTTGAGCTGAGCCTAATGAACTTAGTGACTTAGCAAGACCCAGTCTCAGAATTAAAAATATAAAAAGGCTAGAAATGTACTTCAGGATGAATACCCTAGTTTCAATCCCCATTATTATGCCAGAAAAAGAAAAGAATAAAGAAAAGAAAGTGTCATCAGGGGAATACAAATTAAAACCACCAGGAGACACCACTACATGCCCATCGACATGACAATGTATAACAGGAAAAATACGTCCATTGCATGTGTCTATATATTGCCATGTAGTCAATCACAATAAATTTAACTTCTTAACATAGTATACATTTAGGGCTTCCTAATTTCTGAGTGGCAGGGTTTTGGAGTGGGCAAGCTGGATTCTCTGTATCAACACCACTCACCAAACTGTGGACAAGGTTTCAGTCAGAACTGGAGTATCATCTGAAAGCTAGACGTTGACGAGACGCGCCTCTGAGCTCAAAGGGCATGAGATCCTCCCAGAATGTTGGACCAAGGGCCTCAGTCACCACTTGCTGCTTGAGTGGGAGCCTCTCTAGCAGGCAGCTGGTTTCATAAAGTCTGCCAGCCAGTAAGGCCATGGAAGGAGTCCACAGCAAGCTGCCATTGTGATCTTGTCACCTAAACTCAGTAGTGGGTATGTAACATCTCATCGCCTCTGCCCTTTACTGATCAGAAGCAAATTACAGTCCCCTGGCACTTCAAGGAAGGGGATGATTACACAATGGTGTGAATCCAAGGAAGCAGGGATCTTAGGAAATCATCTCGGGAGCTGCCTACCACAATGTGGTCTGTTAAAGAACTCAAATCAGGATGGGGATTTAGCTCAGTGCTTAAGTGCTTGCCTCACAAGCGCAAGGCCCTGAGTTTGATCCCCAGCACCAAAAAAAAAAGAACTCATATCAGGAATAATAATGAACTTCTGCTATGCAATAAAAAGACACACAAGTCAATTAAAATATAGGAAAAAAACCTGACTAGGCACTTCTCAAAAGAAGACACCTGATAGCCAATGAGCATATAAAAGTGCTCTACATCATTAGTCATCAAGGAAATTCAAATTAAAACCACAGAGTGACTCTATTACACACCCACCAGAAGGCTAAATTTAAACAACAGACAATACTGAGTATTGTCAAAGAAGTAGAGTAACTGCAACTCTTCTTATTACTCGTAGGAGTGTAAAATGGTCCAACCACACTGGAAAACAATTTGGCAATTTCTAATAAAGTTAAACACATACCTACTCGTGACCTAACAGTTCCACTCTTAGGTGTCTCTTGTCTAAAAGAAAAGAATACATATGTTTACATGCATGCAAAAATACTTTATTCATAATAGATCCAAACTAAAAAAAGCCAAATGTCCAATCAAAGACAATTTGTTATGTCAGGAAGGAGTTGAGGGAGAAGTTTTTGACTAAGGAGCACGGGGGAATTTTCTGGTTAGTTTGGAAACATTTTACCTCTGCTGGTGGTTGTATAGGTGTATCGATACATTTATAGTCAGTTAAAATTTTCGTGTTTTTCAGTAAGTATATTTCAGCTCAGTAAATTAAAGCAGCCCAGGCAATATACTTTCATGTGTATTCACATCATCTAGGTATCTTGTTAAAATGCAAATTCTGACTTCCTGGGGCTCACATAGGCATGAGATGCTGCTCTATTGTCCAGATTCCAGGTGACAATGAGGCCACTGGTGACGCAGGCAGTTTAAGTAGCAAGGTCCCCAAATCTACTTCTCACAGTTCTGATTATTTCTGTGTAAGGAATACCTCTAAACTCATTGTATAAAATAACTATTTTATTATATTATGTTTGGTAGGTCAGAAACCCAAGCAAGGTAGATAAGGTAAACAATGTCAGAAGCCTCAGCTAGGAAAAGTTCAAAGCTAGGGCTGGATGGCTGGGCTGGCATGGATGTGTCTTTGCCCAGTTGCTGGCAAGTGTATATCAGCTGGGAGGTCCTAGGTCAGGACAATTCTCTGGGTGGCCTATAGGTGGACTCTTGCTTCTCTTTGGCCACTAAAGATGTTTTCCACGAAGGCTCAGGCCTCCCGAATACTAATGGTCAATAACAACAACAACCAACAAACCAACTAACCAAAAGCAAACAAAGAAGATGTGGTATCTTTTATGACCTAGATTGCAAAGTCAGACTCAAAATCTGCACCAGAGTTGTACATAGAACATAGACCACCTCCCAGTGAAAGACGATGTAAGGCTACAATGCAGAGAAGTATGTGAGACACTGTTATATCTCTGTTGGGAAAGTACTGTACTGTTACAGCTCTATTTGGAAAGCACGGTTTTTCCCATTGAGAGAGCCTTAAAAGAAGTCCACTCAAGTGACTTATCTGTTGGAAATCCTGAGCTGCCTTCCTATTTGGATTCTGAGTAAATCCCCAAATCTTTTCTAAGCCTGTAAATTCCCATATGATCGGACCCCAGTCTATAGTCTACGGTCTTTCTCTCTGCTCCTATGTCACTCATTGGAGAAGAATTCTTAGTGTTTTATGTAAGATAGAACTCTGCCCCTTCATTAGCAATGCTTCTTATATTTTTCTTTTTGCTGGTGTGTTAATTGTGTCCTAGTTAGAAGTCAGTTTCACAATGGTGGTGCCTTTTCTGTTGCTTGCTGTTTTAGACTTGGGCACTATGTCTATGTGTAGTACATCATAAGGTCTCAGTTCCTATTTCTTCAATGAATAAGTAGCACCGTTTATTGGTTATTATAATTTTAGTTATTAATTTACTGACTTCTACTTATGGTAAATTAGATTTACCTTGTCTTATTCTACGAGTAGATACTTTTTCTCTCCAGTTCCCTTAATGTATTAATATTACAAGTCTCTCTCTATCTTTTAATATTGCATCTTTCTGATGTGGTGTTGTTAACTCGACTATACATCATAGTCACTGGAAGTGCTCATCGAAACTCAGTCTCACTCTGGTCTCAGAGTGTTTTGATTCAGTAGGTCTGGAGCATGTCTGAGAATTTTCATGTTCGCAATTGTTCAGGTGATGAGGATGTTGATGACAACTCTTTGTAATGTCAGAATAATGTAACCAGTCAAGCTAATATAAATGCTGACATTGTCCCTGGCCCTTTGGCACTTTTGTAGTTGTTGTTGTTCCTTGATTCTCATAGTGATTGTTTTTGTATTTTGGTCTCTGAGCTTCATTTAGGAAACTTTTCAGAACATGGTCCGCCGATCCCTGCATATACATTCACTAGGATGGAGACACTGAATAGTGTGTGTATAAGTCTATGTGTTTGGTGTTGGTTTGTATGGTGACTGGGTGCCGTCTTGGACCAAATTACCCCAAACCAGGTTCTAAGAGAGAATGGAAGAGATCTATTAAGTAATTGCCCTTGTGACCATTAGGAGTGGGGTCAGTGGGGTCAAAGAGGGGACCACACCATGCAATGGTGCTTCCAACCAAAATTCTAGTTCTAGTCCAGTCTTATGGGGAAACTCTGAGGTAAGGGATACGAGCTGGGCTTTCATAAATCCTCTTCATTCAGCCACTGACTACGTGTCATATGAAGAGGAGGAAGATCCCCAGAGACCTCTAGTTACCTCTTTGGCATGCAGGACTAAGAGGATCCAGTAGCAAACAGTACTCAGAGAGAGTCCCTGGTAGCAGCTCTTGGAAACAAAACCACACAAGGCCTTTGGTATAGGTCAACTGACAGGATATAAAGAGAATCTGAAGAGATCTGATGGTGGTAGGGCTGGAAGTTTTCTTTAGAGAATTATGTAGGTATTTTCTTGGGGTAGTAGT
>PVJO010019041.1:0-35206 GCA_004026905.1 Hystrix cristata | reverse complement strand
AGAGAGAGGGTTGGCGTCTGTCATGGATTGAATTGTATCCTCTCAAAGGACACGTTGGAGTCCTAACCACTGGTTGCTGCAAGTGTGACCTTATTAGGAAATGGGATACTTACAGATGTAATCAAGTTAAGGCCATGCTGGTCGTACTGGGATCTAATCTAGCATGACTGGTGGAGATAGAGTCACCCAGAGACACGGGGAAGGGGGCTGTGAAGGCAGAAGCAGAGACTGGAGCTATATGGCTACAAGCCAAGGAAGGCCTCGGGTTGCTGGCAGATACCAGAAACTAGATGAGGCAAGGAAAGATTCTTCCATGGAGCCTCCGGAAGGACGCAGCCACACCAACCTTGCCTTTAGACTTCCAACCCCCAGAACTATGGGCAAATAAACTTCTGTTGTCCTCAGCCACAGCAGCCCTAGCAACAAAAAACCCAACCAGTCTCACTTCTGTACCCTGACCCTACCAGCCACTCAGGGCACCTTTTCCACAGAAGAACAAACCAAAGGGTGCTAGAAGTATTAAAAACTTTGCTTTCTTTTAAGGAGACTGACATTTAGCGTCCACTGTAACCAGGAATTGGAGCAGATCTTTTCCCTGTAACATTCACCCAGTGCACCACCACCCATCGCATGAGTTCAGAGATATTGTCAGCACTTTATTTTGTAGAAAACTGAGTCCCAGACAAGTGACTAGTCCAAGGTCATAGGAGCTGCACATGGCAGAAGCGGTGAGCTTGAAATCCCAGCTAATGAAATATATACACAGTGCTGTCATCAACTAAGTATGTTTTAAAATGATTTCTATTTGCAGCCATGATTTGTGATGCCAAAATAATACATATTCATTGAAGAGAATATGCACAATAGAGCTAGCTACAAAAACAAAATGAAAGTCATACATGCATACAAACCTACATAAATATCTTTTTCTATTTAATGCTTTTTTTTTAGCATTTTCCTCATGTCATTAAATATTCCTCAAAAGTGTGTTTTTGAAAAGCTTCGGGGTTTTTCCATTCCAGTGACTGTTCCACTATTTATTTAACCACCCTGTACTATTGCACATTTAGAGTCTTTGTGGTTACTCCTAAATCACATTGCAGGGAGTGTTTTTGTACATACACTTCTGTGCTTATCTCTAGTAGGAGTTATCAAATTTGCTCTCATAGGTGTATATATTCCCTGTGTACCCCAAACTGGAATGATTTGTATGATTTTTGAGATTTGGAGGGAGAGTATCATCCACATGTCAAACATGTAATCCTGGAAATTTGACCATGAGTTGATCATTGAGAAAATGCCTTATGAAGCCTGAAGCACAAAACACAAGTCTGGAACTGGTGGTGCCCTGTTGTAGTTCTTGGCTTAGGTACTGAGTGGAGACTTCTGGGCTTGGCAGGACTTGTATCTGAAACAGTGTCGACCAGAATGATCCATGTGGTGGCCAGTGGAGGTGGATGTCTGTTGTCAAAAGCAGGATGGGCCCTCTGGTGCTGGATTGGACGACTAGCAAGTTGTTTCATGTTTTATATACTAAGCTACCTCCTGTTCCTCCGTGGACAAGGGCAACATTTTGTTTGTATCTGGAACCAGAGTGCCAGGACTTAGTAGGCAGCTATAAATGTTACGCAAATTGCCGTTATTAATAACTGAACTTTCTCATGACATGACCCCAGCTTCTATCTTCAGCCTCCATCTCCTGCTCCTCTACCCTCCTCTTCCATGTTCTCTGGGTTTGGGTTTGGGGATCTCAGCCCCAAGCCCGTTTGCTGAGCTGGGAGCTCTCCCACTATGATGAGTCCTGGTGGAATGTAGAGCTCATTTCCTGGCAACTGGGTGTGGCTGGATGGGTGAGCTGGATGCAGCCAGTTGGGTGTGTCTGCCCAGGACTCCTCTGGGGAGGATAAGGCAGTGGCCAGGAGCTCATGGATTGTGCTTTCCAGTGACAGTGGTGGTCAGACCACAGTATTTACCCTGCAAGGTGTTGCTGAAGTCCCTGTTTGTTGGTTGTCCACAACTGCTTTACTGTCTGCTTGTTTTTTAAATCTGATATTAAGTCTTTCCCTTTGTGATGAGCGTTCCAATATTCTTCCAGGACATTCCTAGTTTTGAGAAAGTTCGTTTTCTTGTTTCAATAACAAAACCTGCAGCTAACAGGGTTATGCTTTTGCTGAGACCCCGCACAGAGGGCACCTCCTCCAGGAAGCCTTCCCTGACTACCCACAGTGCTCACTTGCCCACTGTGCATCTGTTCCCTAGTGTTTACATGGCATGTCTTCTCTGATTTCCCACTAGGGCTGTGAACTACTACAAGATGTGGGCTGAATTCCTGGTGCCCCACACGAGGCCTGGCATAAGGTCCACATAGGGCTTCATTGTTAGTGTTAGAGACGTCAGGGAGAAGTTATTTCAGGAAAGCCCTGGAGAGGCAGCCTGCTGCTGATTTAGTGTTTCACAGCACCCTGCACACCTGTAGCTTTTGTATGTTGAGTACGTACTCAGCTTGAAGAGGCTGACTACAGGAAGGCCACTTGGGCTGAAGGCCAGGCTGATTTGAGCTCCTCTGCTTTGAAGTTGATCCCAGAATCGTTATGGGGAGTAAAGGGAGCCTGGAGATTACCACTCCCTTCACAGTGGGGCTTGGCATGTACTCAAAGACCTGTGGAGAGATGCCTGAGAGGCCCGCATGGAAAAACTTAAGGCCACCCAAATCCGCCTACTGTTCTTTTAATGCAATGCTTACATTAAAGGAATCTGGACATGTGAACCTGTAAGTTTTCTTAATTGCTCCTGGTATTATTATTGATTGGTTTAATGCTGTAACTTCTTATCCTTCCATTTAGCCACTGTTATATTTTTTCTTCTGTAATGATAAAATGTATATTAATTCTTAAAAATGCTGAATTTGTACTTATATATTAACTCTCTCCACTCCCATCTCAGCTTGCCCAAATATCACAGTGAACAGATTGGTGTGTGTTGAAAGAGAGGGAAAAGGAGACAGAGAAGGAGAGGAAGAAGGAGGAGAATGTGGGGGAGGGGAAGGAGGGAGACAAAGAGAATATCTGTTTGTTGCAATAATAATAGTAATAGACAAATGATATTTTTGTAGTGCTTACTTTATGGTAGGAACTGCCCTACCCACTTTAAATATATTGACTTACTTAATCCTCACAACAGTCCTCTGATATAGCTTTGACTTATTCAAAGTTGCCATTGGCTTATGGAGAAGCCAGGATTTGCCCTGGGGAAGTCTGGGCCCTGTCTGTGGGTCCCAAGAATACAGTGTATAATCTGGAAGACCCTAACAGTTTGCTGTTGGTCTCTTCACACCACAACAGTCAGATCTCCTGGGTGGATGTACAATGGTTTATTTAACCAACACTGAAGAAATGGCGGTGAGAAAAGAAAATTGCTAAAACATACCGCGTTTGCCCAAATAAAAGACAAATCTCTGTCTTCGAATAGCTCTTGTAAAAGTACTCACCCAGAATCTCATATTATGAGATGATCTCTCGTGCACCTAAAACTACAAAATTAATTGGAAAAAGTGCATTAGCCTGTGATGACCCCAATCAATGCTAGTTTGGGATGTTTACAGGGATCACACAATTGGTATGAAAAAAAAAGGCCAGGAAATTGAACACAGGTTTAGTAATTATTCTGGAAGAGATAACTGAGTAATGACAAGTGATTGTAGTTGCTACAAACAAGTGGCCTAAATATGGCTTTGAAAAGCAAAAAAGAATCTTTCAGTGATCAGAATATATATTACTAGATTAATGGGAAAACATGTCTATCCTAATACACACACGGATGCTTGTGTTAACATTCATTTTGGTGACACTATACCTGAATTCTGAAAGTACCATATTCCAAATGGTGCGTGCTGTAGTTTGAGTTATAAGTGTTCCCCAAAGGGCTGGTAAAAGCTTGTTCCCAGCATAATGCTACTGGGAAGTAGTGGGACCTTTAAGAGGAGCCCCTGAAGGGGACTCTGGGAGTTCCCCCACTCTGGGATATGGGGCAGTAATAAGAGCCTGAGGGATGCTGGGGGAGCTCATTGGGAGAGGAAGTGGGGGGAAGGGCGGGGGAAGGGGGGAAAAGGGGGAAGGGTTGGATCTCCTTCCTCATCTTTTCCCCTGCAGAGGCTGGTGCCCTGGAACACCCATTCTTTGGGATTCTATTGCTTGCATCCTGCAGCTCCTTCCTCCATCTGCTCACTTTACCATCTTCTCAGTATCCCATTCTTTCTTTGCCTTGGGAACCACCAGATCCCAGAATTCCCTTGTGCTTCTGACCCTGACCCAGGTCAGGCAGCTCTACAGATCAATAGAGGTGTGCTACATCATTTTGCATTTGACGTCTCTTTCCCGCAACTTTGTAAAAAGCTCTATGAGAGCAGGAATCAGCTTTACTGTTCACAGCTGGATGTCCTCAGCTCCCAGAACTGTCTCTGGCACACAAGATACCTTCAATTAACATTGAGTTAGTGAGTTAGGAGAAGACTGACATGTTAAGCTCCCTCAAAACAAGTTTAGAGGAAACAGAAAACCTGAGATGACTGAAATTCACACTTGCAGGTCACATCACAGTGTGCAGTGGATCTCAGGAGGCCTGAGTTGTGAGCTTGTTGTACTTCTGACCTACGGTGAATCCTGGAGCAAGTTATTTAGACCTCCTGGGCCCCAGGGTCCTTACCCCAATGTGATGGAAACACAATTTTCCATCTTTACCATCACACAGGATATGTAAAGTTATTCTTCCGTGGCACAATGTGTTCATGACTAGAACCAGGGAACTCACAATGCCTTCACAATACAAAAGCAAGGAGAGTCTTGAGTGTGTGTGGGTGGCTGGCCCAGAGTAGAGGGGGCTGGCAAGCCAGAGAGCCACTCGAGCATCGTTCCAGCCCCTGGAAGAGAAATCTCATTTTTCTTTTCTGAGAGGGAGCAATAATTAGAAGAAAGGCTGCACTTAGCACCTGTGCCAAATGAAATGCTTATCTGATTTTGACCGTTCCTCACAAAGCGTTGGCCTGGTTTTTAGACTTTACACGAAGTTTTCAGACTTTACAATATTGAAAATAATAACAGAAAGATTACTTGCCTGAATCGAAAGGCTGCTTTCCTACATTCAAAATGAAACATCAATAACTTTTGTTCTTGATCCATGGTACAGTTGACTTTCAGGCAGCATGCTAGAAGGGCACACCCACGTGAAGTTAGAGGACACTGTGGCCAGAAGATTTGCATGGAGGACCTGGAGCAAAGTTATTGTGTTTCTTTGGCTTGGGGTTTTCTTTAATCTATAAAACGAAGCTAGTGCAATTGGTACTTGTAAGATTAAATGACATAACGTAGGAGAAAACAAACAGCAAAGTGTTTGGTGCACGGGCTCATGTTAAGCTCTTTGTCACCTTCACATGTCTTTTTCCTGCCCTGTCTCAGAATTGGCAGTTTCTATGGGGCTGCCGTGTCCACTGAAAGACTCGTGTATTGCTTAAGGTTCTCTAGAGGTATAGAATTTGCAAGTGGATGTATCAGTTAGGCTTACAGGGTAAGAGATGGGAGAGTCTCCAATGGCTGTCTGTGTGCTGGAGAGTCAAGGGCTGCAGGAACTGCTCAATCCAAGAAGATGAAAGCCGCAGAACAAGAGAGATCAAGGGCGTGGCGCCAGTCCAAGATCAAAGACCTAGAAGCTCCCCGGAGAGTCACTTTCAACACGAGGCCATGTTGAAAGGCTGGAGAACCTGGAGTGTGGTGTTCACAGGTGATGGCAGCAGCAAAAGACACTTCTGCTCATGCAGAATGGAACTTTTCAAAATGTGGGCCAACTTCCTCCTCCTTTTCCTTTAATTCCATCTGGGCTTCAGGCCTATTGGATGGTGCCACTGACAATCAGGGTGGCTCTCCCTCACTCAAGTTTGCTGGCCTGCATGCCAGCCATCTCTGGAAACACTTTACAGACACACCTAGAAGTGTGCTTTACTAGTTGCATAGCATTTCTTAATCTAGTCAAGTTGATGCACCACAATTAGCCATCACAACTTGTCGGGCCTGTACTCTGTGTTGAAAATGTGCCGTGTCCTTTGAAACTCTCAGGTAATGTGGGTGGTAATGTCCTCTGATGCTCTCAAGTCCCTTATAGTGTGTGGCTGTCAGAGGTCCCTGTTCATGTGCTTCCTGAGACTCAAGAGCAGGCCCCAGAGTGGCCAGACCTGATTTAAGGCCTGGCCTGGGACTGAGACCCATAGATGGGCCCTGTCTTGAAAATGTCAAGAGTGGATTGAGGGGTGAGAGGAGGCTACTGAGTCTGCAGAGGATGAACAGAAATAAGGACAAAGGGTCTCCTGCGGACTAAAGTACCTGGTCAGGTGTTTGGAGGGACTTCCTGAACACCCATCAGCACCTGCCTCTTTAGAGTCTACAGTGACTCCTTAACCACCCCGGGCCTGCCTCAGAACTGGAGAGGTGCAGCTGGACCCAAGCATTTCATCTGAATGAGGCAACATCATACTATCTGGTAACAGTTGCCTGTGTCCAAGGTCTGCTTGGTTCACTTAGCTCCATCAAGACAAGATTGGTTCTTCATGTTTCTCTCTTCTCAAGCCCTGTGTGTTATAATCAAGGGTCAGGGAGTAAGGCTAGTTGACTTCTTCCTGAAACCCTGGAAGATGACAGAAGGGTCTCACTACCATTGAATGCTTACTACTTTAATCTTATTTATGGAATGAGTTTTAAAAATGCAGCTAGGTCCTGCTGATCAGTTACAAAATACTTACGAATTTTTGAGAATCTGTGATCTACAGTCTGGATAGCACCATGGATTTGGATTTCTGTTTTCAAGAGAAAAAGACATCTGTAGAGGTCTGTTAGTCAGCTTTCCATCACTGTGACAAAATACTTGCAGATAACAACTTAAAGCAAGAAAGATTTATTTTGGCTCACAGTTTCAGAGATTTCAGTCCATGGTCTCCTGCCCCATCGCTGTGGGCCCGTGGTGAGGCAGAACATCCTGGAAGTAGGAGTGTCTAGCAGAACAGAACTGCTCATCTCATGGCAGCCAGAAAGCAGAGAGAACAAGAGTAACAGCAGAGTCAGGAAGGGCCTGGAGACAAAATGGGCCCAGGGTACAACTCTTCAAAGCCACGTTGGATGACAGCCTCATCCAATTAGGTCCCACCTCCCAAAAAACCCATTAAGCCCTGAACTCATCAATGGAGTAATACATTGATGAGATTGAAGCCCTTATGATCCTGTCACTTTCCAAAAGCCCATCAGCTGGCAACTAAGCCTTGAACACAATGAGCATTTTGCAGAACATTTTAAAATAACAACCATAACAAGAGAATAATCTCTAGCTGCAAGGCTGGACCCTGTTTCCTCAGCCCCATTTATAGATGCAAACAAAGCTGTAACTGAATGAACCCTCCATCAGATGTGCGTAGCCCTTTCCCAATTCTCTCCTGAAAGCCAGCATTTTGCAGTGTAGACTCAAGGAAGTAGACCTCCTTAGTAGTCCCAGATTCTCTGGGCTCTTTGGGTTTATCAAATTGTATTGTCGTGCCTACTTTCCACCAACAGAGCTGTAAGACACCATGGGTTTTTAGAGTTCAAGTACTACCATGGGACACCATTGGGAAAACACTCTCCTATCACAGGCATCCAGCTTTGACCCCTGCTCTGTTGTTCACCAGCCTGTTACTATATATGACTGAAGACCAGCCTCTTCTATGATATGAGAATGGAAGTACCTGTCTTCCTTATCTGATTACTGTAAGAAGCAGTCAAGATAGTGGAGGTGAACATATTTTGAGAGTTCACTGTCTCTATATGTGTTTGTTGTATTATTGTGACCTTGAGAAGCGGCAGGGCCCAAACTTCCTGTGTCAAAGAAATATAGTGCTCTTAGCTACAACCACCCCACGCTTATCTACCCAGCCCCAGGGAGGGCAGATTAAAACTGTTGTGGCTGCAAACCCAGCCGATATGGGCTATAATATAGTAAATTATCACTTGTTTTGCAGTCTTGACGAGAAAAATAAATGCAATTACACTCATGAATGTTGAAAAATGAAGCAAAGCGATGTGGATCGGCACATTTGAGGTGCTTTTCCAAATGAAAAGCTGTGCACAATGAATACTAATGGGCTCCCTCCCTCCCGTGCTCTTGCGCATGGTGAGATGCGATCTTTCTGAATTAAAGGAGCAGCTGTGCTAAGTGCTGGCCATAGGAAAGGCAGCCCTGAACACCCTGCACAACAGGAGATATTCCAGGTGGACCATAACTCCTGTCTCTCAGTTGAGGACCTATAACAGGCCCAGCTTCCTAAAGCAGGTACCTGAGTGGTCTTGGTGGGGTCTTTCTGCTTCAGGAAACTGGCATGTGTTCTGTTGTTCCTCTGTCCTTCTCTGTGGCACACTCCCCGAGTACCTGCTGAATGCCAGGCACAGTGCTAGCAGCAGTAGAGATGAATCTTGAGCATCCTCCTCCGTCTATCCTCCTCCTCCTCCTAGCCGCAGAAAGCCTTGTCACCCAGGCCTGGCCGACCTCATCTAGCCTTGTGTTGTCAATACAGAGGCCACCAGCCACCTGGGAGGCTGTTGAGCACTTGGAATGTGTCCAGGTCAAATGAGATGTGCTTAAAGTGTAAAGTTCACACCAAATCTCCAGGACTTAGTGCAAAAGAAGAAAAAAAGGAGTTGAATATCTTATTAAATTTCATGTTGTTTAAATGTTGAGAAGATAATACTTTAGATATACAGTTAGCTCTCTATTTGTGAGTTCTAACTGTGGATTCAAACAACTGTGGATAAGAAATACGCAGGAAAAAACTGCATCTGTACCCAAAGTGCATGAACTGTTTTTTCTTGTCATCGTTCTCCACATAACAAGTATTTATGTAGTATTAGGTATTATAAGTAATTTAGAAATGGTTTAAAGTGCACAGGAAGATGCGTATAGGTTATATGTAAGTACTACACTATTTTATGTAAGGGATAGAAACATCTGAAGGTTTTGGTAACTGTGGGGGTTTCTGGATACTGAGGAATGACTGTATTGGCCTAAGTAAATTATGTTAAAATTAATTTTACTTATTTCTTTTTACCTTTTTAAATACGGATGATAGAAAATTTAAAATTGCAAATGTGCTCATGCTGTATTTCTGCCCAGCTGTGCTGATCTAACCCCTGTGTGACTGTCCCTTTGTATTCTCTACCGTACTACCCTTTGCTGGCAAGGACGTATTGGTCCTTAAACCACATCAGAGTCTTTCCTGGCTGTGGGCCTTGGGGCCTCCTGAAGCTCTTCCCCAGCTCTTTTTCAACTTAAAAGTCACCTCTGTGAATTTATTCTCTGGCCACATATGTCTGTCTATCTATCTATCTATCTATCTATCTGTCTATCTATCTATCTATCTGTGTATTACAAATATACTGTATACATTTATAAATATCATACACATATATGTATATTAAAAGGGTGGCCAGAAAAGTAAATATTATACATATACATAAATACATAAATATATAATACACATACACACATATATATATCTAAATATATCCTGTTCTTCTTATCAAAACACTCTTTCTTTGTAGTTCCTACCATAATACTTAGGCATTTTATTACTTATTCTAGTATCTGTTTCCCTCAAGGGAATGGAGGAGTGGAGAACTTGTCTGGTTCGTTGTTTCTTGTTCTAATCTCAGTGTCTCCCACAGCAAGCAATGCATAGTAGATACTTAAACTTTTTCTTAAATGAATGTGTGAATGATTTAATATTACATTAATAGGACGAAGAAAATATTTTTGTTATTTTTAGATGTTGAAAAGACATTTAAAAATACTCAATAGAGTCCTCCTTTATCAATCAGTTAAGGAAAGTCTAGATGACAGGTGAATGATTTACATGGAGTTTAAGGAAATGGAGGTAGCATCAGGGTTAAGGGAAATAGCAAGGAAAGTTGAAGTGCCCAGCATCTGAGAACAGTGAGAGCCATTACTACCCCTTGGCCTGCAGGCAAGGTCTGGGAATGGTACTAAGGGGCTGCTGGTAGACTACAGAGAACCACAGCTACTCTCTGGTTTTCTGCCAGGGTCTGTCATTGGCCAGACTTAGCCAGAAGAGGTGGCTAAGGGAAGCTGGAAGATAAAGACCAAAAAAAAGGTCAGCCTCTCGGGGCACAGAGGAGAATAGAGACTGCATCTGGATTGATGGGACAGAGTCATGGTGGGGGTCGGAGAGGCATTACCATCCTAAAAGACCTAGAAACTGTTACCTTAATATGGCAGACTATATCTATTCCAAATCAACACTCCGTATCCTGAAAATAAAAGGTGTATTAGTTATTTTTCTAGAGTCAGTGGTTTGCAAGAGAGCAGATATAATACAGGACATTTACAAGTTAAAACATTGACCCATAAGCCAGTGCAGGAAGAGTGCTGAATGTCTATCTGGAGATAGACAAAAGAGACCCAAAAGATCTAATCAAGGGCTGGGAGCCCATGGCACTGTCCCAAGTACTTCCATGCCTGCACTAAATGGTTGAAGAAATCTTTACTAGAACCAGGCTATGATGCTTACAGCAGAGATGTAGGCCAGAGCTCCCTTGAAGCAACAGCAGCCGTCCTTGATGACAGCAAGGCCCCGAGCTACTTCTGTGACAGAATAGCTGAGTTCCCTTTAGGAGAACCAGCCACAACAGAGCATCTCCTGGGAAACAGCTGGCTGCTATCTTCTGCTCCCATTCTCCTTTATGTTGTGTCAGCAATAATCCTCAGGTGGATCTTCTACGCCCCAAACCAACCAACTCAGTCCAGCTAAGCATTCTTGCTCAAATTGCCTGTATGAGGTCACCACACAAACATTGGCAGAGAATAATAGAGAAAGATTTCTATTTCCAGGTTTTAGGAATATATTCTGATACTAAAATATTTCAAGTAGCGTACACCAATCCAAAAAGAGACAGATACATCAATAGGGCAAATATTTCTGTAAAAGTGATATGTATATGGGTATATATCTCTGTTCATGAATGAGTACATGTGTATCTTTTATAGATAAACCCAGCATTTTCAATTAGTGAGCAAAGTCAAGATGAAATTAGAATGATAACCCACCCATATTTAGGGGTGGGCTAAATTGAGAGGTGTTCAATTCATGATGTGTACCAAAATATATTCTAGATAAATGAAATACATTCTATTTAAGTATAAAATATTTGAAAGTGTTTAAGATATGTAATGCATAAATGAACATTTAAATAATATTTCAGAGTAGGATGATGATTTCAGAGTAGTTTTTGATGATGCCATTGAAAGTAGAAGCAATAAAGAAAAAATAATATATTTGTCTGCAAAATCCATAAACAAGATGAAAGATCCATGTCAAACTTAGCTCTGATACTTGCTATAAGTATATATGAATATATATATAAACACGATCAGTGTCATTCATATGGAAAGAGCTTTTATAAATCAATAAAAGGATGGGAAATGATCCATTAGACATATATTCTGTATTGGTAAGACTTCTGAGAAATACTGTTGGTATAAGTACACATTGGTATAGTATTTAAGCGGGACAGTTTAAGATCTGTCAAAAATGTGAAGTATGTATATCTCTGGTCAAAAATGGTATTTTTATTTATTTTGGATCAGAAAATTTATTTCAAGGAAATCATCAGAGATAATTGCAAAATGAACAGTTTTGGTTATCTCCCAAAGTGTCACTCCATCCATAGTTTGAAACGACAAATCAACTTGCTTCGCAGGGTGGCTGTGATGGTTGCCTGATGACTGGTCTAGGAAAGCCGTGCAGCTGTGAAACCCTGGAAAGGTGGTGTGTATTCTTGCTTGATTTGAGGCTGTCTCATTTTCTTCCTCTCTGTCCCCACCACGAGCCCCTTGGACACCACTGGGGTGTCTTCTCCTGCTATTTCAGCTCAGAGAGGAACAAAGGAGAGAGAGCTCTGATCCTCTGTTGAAGCTAAGCAGGGCTGCTCTTAAGGATGAATACTCAACTTGACTTGAAAAGATTTAGTTAGTGCCGACAGCATACAGGACAAGACTTGGGTCAGGGGTTAGGATGACCCAAGACTTGGGTCAGGGCTTAGGGATTAGGGATTAGGGTGCTTGACTGTGTTTTAGTTACAGTCCTCTGAGTCTTCTTCTCAAGTAGGCCTTGACTCTGACCCCGGTCTAGGCATTGGCTTATGTAGAGCAGTTTTACATGCTAAGTTTGTTTAGCAAGAATCCTCCCTTCACGTTTGGTATCTGTCTTAGGCTCTTTGGGCTGCTATAACAAAATGTTATAAACTACATTCCTTATAAATACAGAAATTTATTTTGCACAGTTCTGGAGGCTGGCAAGTCCAAAATGAAGGCACCAGCAGATTCCATGTGGTGAGGGCCTTCTTCCTCACATATAATGCCGCATAGCTGTGTCCTCACACGGTGGATGAAGCAGTGTAGCTCTCTGGGGCCTCTTCCGTGAAGGTACTATCTTTCATGAAGGTTCTGCCTTCATGGCCTAATCACCCTCTAATGACCACAACTCTTAAAAACCATCACCCTGGAGGTTAGTATTTCGACATATGAATTTGGGGAGTACGTAAATATTTAGAAAATCGCTGTATCTGATCACTCTATCTGGAGTTCAGCAAGAATCCTGTTAAGTCATTTCGGCAAGAATCCTCCTACCCTTGTCTTCTCTGAGTGTTTTTTCCATCTATTCACTCTGCTTTTTGGCTATAAATCCCTCACTGTCTTTAGTTAATCTCTCTCCTCTTACAGTAGTCTTGAATAATGCCTTTCTTACCATTTTGCCATAGCAAGTAAATCCCAGTCTGCCCCACAGGAACTTTGGATCTAACAGGCAAATGGGTAGGCATACATTGTGGATGAGGAACATATTCAATTACCAATTCAACAGACATATTGAGGACCTAATGTTGGGAGAAAGGATAAGGGCCTCACTGAGTTTTATTAAGAATCAGTAAGAAAACTTACTAAAAGTATTTTCTGCCTCTACCACTGAAAGCATTTTCTGCCTTCACAGGTAGACTGTACAACAGGGTAATTAAAAAGACAAAAGAAAGAAAGGCTAGCTAGACTGGGGAGAAGCGCCAGGCAATACAATTAGCAAGAAACAGCCCCCACGCCTATCTGACAGAATGCAGGGGGACAAAAAGAGACAGCTACCTAAAGACTCTTATTTAATATATGAGACACACACACACATGCGCGCACACGCGCACACACGCCTATACATATACACATATTTATGTTTTATATTATGCCAGATACATACATGTCCCCTTTACGTAATCATTAAGTAAGCTGCCTTTCTACTAAGCCCTCCACCTTCACTTATTCCTTACAAAAAACAGGAAGAAGACAGATGGCCAGAAGGCCTAGGTTAGGATCAAAGACAGTCGCAGGCAACAGATCAGATATCCACAAGTGCCCCCCGGGGGATGGGAAAGACACTAGTTCTCTCGATAGAAAGAGGCAAGGATAAGCGCTCCTGGGCTTTCACCTCTGAAACCCCCTACCACTTCATGGTAGCTGTCTATCTTCTTTTTCTTCCATCTTCTTCCCCAAATAAACTGTCTTTCATTATACCAAGCTTTATCTTTTTTTTTTTTTTAGTTCTTTCCTGGTGAGGGCTCTAAAATCGCTGGGAGCCACGTTTTCAACAGAGCAGTGACATGGCATGACATGGCGTGGCGAGCTGTCCACCCCTGGATGTAACACCACAATATGTCAGCCATTGTGGTTGCATCTGAAGCAGATACTCCAGCTTCTGCCCTTGTGAAGCTCAGTGCAGTGAAACAAATGAATGAGAAAGAATGAAAGAGACAGCACAAAGGATGGAGAGAGAGAGAAGAGAATAGAGAGAAGAGAAGAAAAGACACTAAAAACAGAAAAAGTAGAGAGGGGCCGGGTTCCTCACCTCTGGAGTTATGTAGGGAATAGGGGTCCCAGGTAAACAAGTCATCTTCCTGCAGGAGATGACATCCGGTTTATATTGACGGTGAGTGCAACCGTTGCCTGTGGGCTACAAGACTCGACCGTTTCAGAGCTCTCGTAAGCACATTTTGAAGAAATACATTTTTGGATGGCTCAGGAGCCAGCCTGTGATGCGCAGGCGGCGGGGAGGAAGGTGGCTGAGGTTTCCAGCGGCAGCCTCGCTGAGAGGAGACACGGACAGGGAGATTATCCTAATAGGATTTCACAAAGACCACTTAGCAGTCGCTGAGCTTGGGGGAAAAATAGTTATGAGCTGAGGGTGGAGAAATAGCCAAGAATCTGGCAACTCTGCGAAAGCTTGGAGAGAAAAGCTGACAGCCAACAGACAGAACAAGATGATGCTTGCAAAAAGGTGAAAAGAACAGACAGGGGGAAAACAGTACTCTGAGTGATATGTATGGAAATGGAAGAGCGTTAATATAACTTGGGGATGTGCATTAAGATAATTCCAACTCTAAGAAGGTGCAGAGCCAGGACTTATCCATTACGGCACTTCACACTGTCAGGGAATGTTTGGCAACAGACACGCTGGGCAGTGGAAGGGCAGGGTTTGGATGGAATGAAAGGATGTGTGAATATGAAGCACCACAGGCAGAAATAAGATAGCTAATCCTAACTCCCCTTTCAAAATGGGGAAACTGAGACTCAGAGAAATGAAGTGACTTATCCCAAACCACACAATATAGTAAGTACGGAGCTAAGAGTAGAACCTTGTACATTGCTGGTGGGAATGCAGAATGGTGCAGCCATTGCAGGAAATGGTTGGCAGCTCCTCAAAATGTAAACCATCAAGTTACGACATGACCCAATAATCTACCCCTAGGCATGTACACTAAAGAATTGAACCAAGCATTCAGATTTGATCCTCAGTGAGTCCTCTGAGCACTACGCAGTGATCATTGTATCATACTCAGCTGCTGTTCTCATTGTTCATTTCCTCTCTTCTCCCTCTTTCCTTTCTCCTTCCCTCTTCTCTTATATATCCATCTCAAGTGGTAGCTTTGTCTCTTACTAAGTATATGATGAGTCTGCTTTCACTGTCCCATCACTGAGGGGGACTGGATAAGGTCTCTGACAGCCCTAACAGTGTGTAAATTTTGCATGTAGTTTGCCAGCATATGTTCAGGGGCTGTAGATCTGGTATGGACGAAAGGACTAGCCTTCCTCGATATGTAAACCTGGGATGTGGTCTGGAAGCTAATATAGTCCCAGTTTTGAAAAAAAAAAAAATCATGTCCTCTTATCTTGTCATGGCTTTTTTTGTAGAGTTCATATTCTCTTTAATTTTGCTGAGATTACAAAGTAGTGGTCTATGTATGTTTCCTGGAGCATTTCTTCTTCCATACTGAGTTTTTTCTTTTTAAATAATCCTCACACATTGTTATGGCTCGTATCTAAGTGCCTCCACAAAGCCTCATTCAGTCATAGGTGGGGAATTTCAAAGGTGACTGGATTAGGTATGTGAATGTGGATTAAAGGTGTGATACTGGGATAAAGGGTGTGGATAATGGAAGCCCCACCCTGGGGATAGGTAGAACCAACCAATAGATTTATAGCCTGGATGGAATATAAAAGGATAGAAAGAAGGTAGGCTTGTTGCTGCTGCCGTTGCTGCTTCACTGTCTCCTGCCTCCTTTACCATGGACTATTTCTCCTCTGCGATGCCCCTCTGCCAGACCACGCTGCTTTGGAGCCAGCTGACTGTGGTCTGGAACCTCTACAAACTCTTCCTCCTTTAACTTTAAATGTTGGGTATTTTGTCTCAGCAACGAGAGAAGTAACTAAGATACATATCAAACCAATTTTGGGGGACACAATATTAACTTTACAAATATTAATTTGGGGAGTTTTTGTTTGTTTTGCAGTACGGGGGACTGAGCCTCGGGTCTCATGCATGCCGGCCAAGTGCTCTACCACTGAACTACATCTTCAGCCCTGTTGATTTTTTATTTTGCGACGGGGTATCACTAAATTCCAATGTAGCTGGGAATTCATGTATGTGCCACTGTGCCCAGGTCTAAGAGCTTTTTAAAAGTTTTGTTTTCCCTTTACTTGACTGCATTATATGTGGATCAATCACATGAGGGTGTTGTTATTGGTCCAAATTGCTTATGCTGAATTTTCTTTTGCGGCTCTCTCAGTGTCTTTGGGCACAGTTTGACTCCTCCCTTAGGAGGAAGGAGATTGCTGTGACTATCAAAAAGCCATTGGGAGCTTTGTCTCTACTTTCTGTCTTTAAATGTACTAGAAATCTGACACTAGGTTCAGCTCCACTGAGTCAGCAGCAAGTCCTGGTCTAGGGATTGTGGGCGTTTTCTGAAGCTTCTATTTGTTCCCCCATTTCAAAGTGAATGAACCACTTTAAGAAAAGGTCCTTCTATTTTATAGCCCTTGGTTTTTGCTTTTCTAGATCCTTTAATTATCTTTTATTTGCTGCTTGAGGCCTCCTGTGAGACAGTTTCTCTTTGATAAGCAATTATGGGGAGAGATTTAGGGAATGATGTCAATCTCTGGGGATGAGGGGACACAAATTCTAGGTGGAATGTTCACATCTACCCCATAGTTTGGCAGCACTTTTCTACTTTTTTCCTTCAAATTAAGATCTGTCAATGAGCTGCTCTGCTTATCCCACATATTTTCCATCTCCACGGTGCTACTCCACTTGGAAGAGAAGATGACCATGGATTCTTCTCCTCTCGTTTTGGGCCAGATAACACTTAATGTCTTTGACGTGAAGTTGGAGTGTTTTCTCTGTTGCAGAATCAATAGTATATTCTTTGTGCTTTCCACTTGTTTGTTTACTTCATTCGACTTTGGAGATGGAGGTTCTGGGAAATGGTACTCAAGTCACCATATTTTCTGGAAGACTTGGCATTCTTTCTACTATACCATGCTGTGTGATTATAAATATGCTCTTGCATGGCCAGTATGACATGCTCTTATTGGAAAAGGTTTTCAATGGTCGTATTCACTGAAATGGCCTATTTATATGTCAAGTACGTGATTGGAAATGTGCTTCTGTAAGAATGAAAGAGCAAACAAAAGACCCAGTTTCTGACTGCCGAAAGACACTGCAGGGCCTCTCCTCCCCCAGTCCCTCACCCCTACATGTTCATGTAAAGTCGCCACAGAAGGTCTCAGTGGTGAGTGCCTTTTAACTGGGTGACGAGATTAGGTTTTCAGAAGATAATTTTCTTGTTTTCATTTCAAGATCTTAATTTTGCAGAAGGTACTGCTGTTGTTGTTGGTCCTGGCATAATGGATCTGATTTAATTTAATTTGCTTCCTTGCAAAGAAGGTGATCCTTCGCCCAGCTGCTGCTCTGGGCAGAGAGGGAGCAAACAGGCTTGGAGATAAGCTCTGAACTTCAGCAGACTTCTCCAAGGTTTACGTTAATGAGCAATACTTAGAGGTTTTAGAAGCATCTTTGCAGTGATTGCTTTAACTGCCACATGGCTTCTGAGACAGCAGGCATTCTCACAGGTCTCTGAGGGGCCGTAAGACACGAGGGGAGGTGGAATCACCTGCTTAGTTTGTTCCTTGCTTCCAGCTTCTGTGCCTGAGATGGATGCAAGACACATGTCAGGTGGTGGTGTTAGGAAGGGGCTTCCATCTATTCTTTCCCTGTGTGCCGGGGAAAATTTTGTGGTGACAGTTCTGAGGGGTAGCAGATGCAGGAGGGTCTGGCAATCCTTGATTCAACCCCGACTGTACCTCGCTGGTTTGTTTCCTCTGTGAAACTGTTCGACTTGCTTCACTGAGGAAATTGGCATCTTTAAGCCATGTGTGAATAGGGTAAGTGCCTCAGGGAGAGAGATGCTGTATTCTCAGCATCCAGTAAGGTGCCTGCAAGACTCTAGGCTCAAGACTTTGCCAAATGAATGAATGATTTAAAAGGAGTAAGTGGATGCTTACGGAAAGGAAGGCTAAATGTCATCATTGTGTCTCCAGATGCAGACTTGCTCTGCAGAAAAACACTGTTTGGGTGCAGGGAGATTAAAAATCATGTTGCGACAAGGGGCTGTGAGCAGTGACGATACTGAAGATCTCCCTGGTGCTTTTCTCCTGGTTTGGTGTTGTGAGTTGGAAGGGATTTGCTGTCACTTATCTAAACACATGCGTGGTCAAGGCTGGGTAGGATAGAGTCACCCTGATTTTTACATTGTCCTGCTCAGATTTGCTCAGCCATCAGATCAGCGTATCAGATCCAACTCAGCTTAGCTGGGTCTTAGGAGTCCATCTTTTAACTAGTGGAGATTAAAGTCAGCCTGCTGGCCCAGGCCTGGCATGCAGTTGCTCTGGGAAACCCAATCTCATTCTCTTTCAGTATACAACTGTTTTATTCAAGATTGTGTTGATTAGTTTTATGTGCCAACTTGAGTACGTAAAGGATGCCTAGACAGCTGGTATAACATTATTTTAATTCTGGGCACGTCTGAGGGTATCTTAGAAAAAGATTAGTATTTGAATAAATAGACTGAGTAAAGAAATTTTGGGTAGGTATAAACCAAACACTTGATTCCCCAATAGAATAAAGAGGCAGAGGAAGAGTAAATTTTCTCTTTCATGAGCTGGGGCATCCATTTTTTCTTTCCCTTGGGCATCAGAGCTCCTGGTTCTCAGGCCTTCAGTCTCTGGCCTGAGAATACTCATGACCACCTGGCCCCACCCCAGCTTCCCAGGACTTTGGCTTCAGACTTGAAACTACACCATTGGCCATCTTCTCCCTTGTTCTCAGGTCTCTGGACATGGACTGAATTATGTTGCTGGCTGACCTGGTTCTTCAGCTTGCAGATAGCACATCATGGGTCTTCTTGGCCTCCATTGCTACATGCACCAATTCTCACAAGTTACGTATCTGTGTGTGTATGTATGTATGTATCTATATGCCATTTGTTCTATTATATATTCTATAAATATATCTATTTTATATATCTGTATATTTTGCTGGTTCTGTTATATATCTGTATGTGTATGTATTTTTTTGGTTCTATTTCTCTGGAGAACCCTCGCTAAGACAGTAGTCTTTATGTGGAGCTGGTTCTACATCATTTACTTGGCTAAGACTGTGGTTGGACCAAAGGACTCAAGGCCAAGCTACATGAGCCCAAAGACACCGTCCAATGTTAAATTCATCTTGATATAACAGACCAAAAGATGTCAGAAATTTATTTTCTTTTCCTCTTATCCTGAGATACAGCAAAGCTGTCACCAGGCTTTTCATCATCTGGCATCTGGCGCTTAGCCATCCCTGTTTCCTGCTGCCTTGACTTCAGCATCTTTGCTGTGCAGCTTCCTCACTTTCTTTGACTTCTCAAATATTCTAACAATCTGGATAGAACCTTCATTTGTCTTATTCTCTTGGTCATTAAGATTGGACTTGTTTTCTTCTCTAGGGGGGTCCAGACTTTTTAGTGGGTTTCTGTAGTTCTATTGACTTCCCAGTCTGTTGTTTTTCCTGCCCACACACTGGTGAGCTAGTACACATCTGTAAAAGCCTTATGATTTAGAAGACTTCAGATGCTGGGAGATATGTGGCCAGTCAGATGAGTGGGCCTATGAAACAAGAGGAGGCCTCTAGGACAGCCATGGGAGGACGGAGTCCCCAGGTGAAGGACAAACTTCCCGGATGAGCCCATGGAGAAGTCCTCCAACCAATGAAAACATGCCATGGCTCTGAAAATTAAAACACACAGGTCTCTGAACAAATGTGATTAGTATTCCAAAAAGTGTGTGCCAGAACATCAAAGAAAAACCTGTTGCCATTAGCCAGAGGTTTCAGGGACCAGATATGAAATCAATTTCAAAAAAATTGTGTAAGTTTTTTATATGTGTAATTTTTGAGTTGTAATATATAGAACAAAGAAAATCTCAATTATGATAGGTCAGCGTATTTTTAAAAGTTCAGGATGAAGATAATAAAAAAAAAGTAGGACCTGCACGAAAACTTTAAAACATGGAAGCATACAAAAGATTTGGATACTTGGAAAAACACCATGTTTCTGAATGGAAATGTTAAATCAGTATCTGTGTATCAACTCTCTCTTAAATTGATGACCTCTTTATGTTTTTAGAACTTGACACAAGTTATTCTAAGTTTTTTATAGAAGCTTAAACCAGAAGAAGAGCAAAGAGTAATTACTTAAAAAGAAAGATTTGCACAATAAAAAGTTATAAAGAAATACACAATAATTTAACACTATAAACATTTTAGTTTTGTGGCTGGTGAAATAAAATAGAATTGGGACAGAATAGAAAAATAAAGTAATAGAAATGATTTGAATATATGTAAATATTTATTAAGTCATAATGATGGATTTTAGATTGGTGAGGAAAAAGCCAATTGTAAATATTATTAGGAAAATGGACTATTTAGGGGGAAAGATGGATCATTATGTCCGTCCGTGTATACCAATAGGTTGCTAGAAGAGACAACACATGTAGTTGAATTTTATATTGTATTAGAGTAGGAAGGATATTTCAAAGGATGAAATCAAAGATGGAAATAATAATGATTGGTTGACTTTTATATGTGAAAATGAATGTTAAAAATGTCAAAATAAAAGGACCCATTTCTCTGTTCCCTTTTTAGGAGAGCTCGTAGAGTCCTCTCATACTCATTTCGTCCAATTTCTCTCCTCTTACTCTTCGATGGAGTCACTCCAGGTGACTGTAATCCCTCCACTCTGCTTCCACCACCCATCAGAATCGTTCTGGTCAATGTCTGCAGTGACCTCCATGTTGCTAATATGATGATTCTCACCTTGTTTCACCTGTCAGTAGCCTTCAGTCTGGTTCACTCCTCTCTTTTCCTTGAGCTTGCTCGTCCTTTAGCCTCTGAATCACCACAGTCTCTTACTGACACTCTTACTATATTAATTTTTCTTAGTCTCCTTTGCTGGTTCCAAGTCCTCTTAGTAAGGACTCCTGAACATTCTCTTTTCTCTAGCTGGATGGACTCCTTTGGTGATATCGTGGTGGGATCCCTGCCATTAACTCAATCTCAGACAGCCACACCCAGAGGAGGACGCAGGCAGTCTGCAGTTTCCTGTTTCCTTGACAACCATTAAGGAATGTGCCAATACGGGCTGCACTTTGAGCCCTGCTTGTAAAGAAGGTAAATAGCAGGACTAGCTGAACATGCTCTGTACCCCTCCCCTGGAGGTGAAGTAACTATATTCC
Organism: Hystrix cristata; assembly: GCA_004026905.1. Lineage (NCBI taxonomy): Eukaryota > Metazoa > Chordata > Mammalia > Rodentia > Hystricidae > Hystrix > Hystrix cristata. The sequence continues at coordinate 13,984 of PVJO010019041.1, read as the reverse complement.
TAGGCAGAATAGGTGAAAATTGTAACCAATGAAAGTAACCAGTGCCTGTATTCTAGTAAGGTGAAAAATAGCATATCCAATCCATAGGTTTAGTCTATACGTAAGATTTTAGTAGGCCCCCCAGTGAGGAGGGGTTTCACGAATATCTACTGCTCTCCCCTAACCCTTCCTTGCTCATGCTTTGGACATTAGTCCCCTGAGCCTATCCCAGCATAAATAAAAGAACTGTTTTCTTGTGGCCTGCGTGGTGTCCTGTTTCTTGGCTTCCCCTTGTCTGTCTCCCAAAACAGTATCACTTGGGTGGTTAAGTCCATTGTCATTGATGATGCCCAGTTTTTTTGTTTTTTTTTTTTTTTGACCTGTAGTCCAGGCTTCCTTCTGATTCTAGCTTGGAATATCTAACTACCAACATGCTATGTTCATTTGGTTGGTTAGTTTCTCCAATGTAGCATATACACCATCAAACTCATAATACCCTCAACTTCTGTCTCCCATGGTCTTCGTAAATAGGGGAAACTATCAATCTCGGTATCAATTAATACAATGGAAATTAAATGCCATTTTCCTCCATAAAAGTTGGAAAAATATGGTGTGTAGTCTAAATTTGGCTGTTGGTATTTATAAAATCTATTGAAACAAAGCCACACTCATCCATTTACATATCGTGGCTGGCTGCCTTTGCACTCTAGTGGCAGAGTTTAAATGGTTACATCGGCAGCAACTATTTGCTGACCCCGCTTTGTCACATCCAAAGCTGGAACTTGGGCTGGAGCAGGGACGTATAAACAGAAAGCATCTTGTTTTCTATGGCTGGGGTGACTATTGTCCCAACTGGGACACTTTAGAGCTGAAGGGATGCCCCAGGCCAGCAGAGAGATATTGTAAATACGGATTCCTCCAACGGATCATTGAGAATTAGATTGAAACATGAGAAGTCCAAGACAGTAATGACTAAAGCTGAGTAAGATTAAAATTAATAAAGATAATACTAGAAATCAATATTGGTCAAAGAACAGTACTTTAGCAGTACTTTCCATAGAAAATAGTAAATCAGTTATTCTCAGTCCCACACTGAACAAAATGCTATTTATTATGCAATGTAATAGTAGAGACAAAAGCTCAAGTTCTTCTTGAGCTGTAAGGAGGACAGCGATGTGAGGCAAGAACAAAATGTTCAACTCTAATGAGTGGAAACAGGGAACATCAGAAGACTAGTAACGTGGATGTTTGAAACGGTGGAGAATGGCGGACAGGAAGGAACAGCTATAATTAAGTGCACATCTAAGGAAGTGGCAGAAAAACAGCTTCTTGCAAGTTTGACTTAGCAATGAGCCAACTATTGAGGGCTCTAATGAGGACCGAAGAGGAAGGAGCTTGTGCGGAATGAGACCTGTGTAATCAGCTTGTTCCTTTCCATCTGGGAGCTTTCTGTGTGATGAGAAGACAGGCGGTCAGGAAATAGATTGGCTGCAGGGCTGTTCTTGTAGGACGTTTAATCCTAAATCACTGCACCATCAGGAAGAATGCTCTGAAGCAGGCTGTGGAACAAGTTTGCAGAGAATCTCATGGGACTTGAAGCATCTTCCCTGTTTCTTCAAGAATGAGAGCCAGGCCATGGGCCGTGGGCAAACCTGGCTTCATGAAGGAAGGAAGAAGTGTGGGTAATGCTTTGGGAAGTGACATCCCAGCGCTCTGCGTATGTGACAGTTGAATGAAACGGATCTGACTTCTTATTGCTGGGGGATGCTAAGAAGTTTGCCTTGGGAAGTCAAATTCATAGCACTGGTTAATCGTGGCCAGCATCCTGAAACTCAGTCCCTCCATCTTTGACAGGTCCACCCTTTGGCAAATAAGCCACTGTTTAACTCATGTTAACAACTGCCTTTCAGGCTGGGCTTGATCTTCTCGACACATTCCAGGTAGAGTCTTAGAATGATAGCGCTGGGTGTTTCTTGGGAATCAACTTACCCAGTGCTTTTCAACTTGAGGACCTTTGAATCTGGGAAGAAGAGACAGTTGACCTTGAACCATGTTTAGTATTTTAAGATGCATGTGTGATAATGTGCCTAACAAAGTTATACAGGCTCAAAACATCTCAAGTTCTTTGGTTAGAGTTGAAATGGCCTCACCCAATGAACCAGGCTGTGATCTCCTGCTCAGAAACCTGAAGGGGCAGGGGCTTTGATTAGGAGAAAGTGGAGGGAAAGGTCGTGTTTACTTCACAAGTTCAGTTTATGCAGTAGGTACGTCTTTCATGACATGGTGTCTGGGGAAGTCATAGGGAAGGTTAAGAACCACTTGTCTTATTCATCGTAAAACCTGCATTCCTTCCATTTTATAGTTGATGGAACTTAAATAATGAAAGAAACAGGATAAGGTGGCACAATCATGTAGCAGGAAGCACAAACAGCAGGATTTGCCTGCTCTGAGATTTCAGAGGGTCACACAGGGAACACTAACTTGGGAACCTGGATCCATGGAGCTGCTTGTCAGAGTGACGTGCAGTCATTCAGGATCCACTCTGTGCCATGTGCTTTCTAGGAGACTGACGCACACATCTCCTTTAATCTTCAGAGTGATCCTGTGAGTTAGGGGTTATTTGCTGAAAAATCCAGACAAGGAAGACAGGGTCCCCGGGTGTAAGCAATTTATCTAAAGTTATGTGACAAGTAAATAATGAAGATGAAGTTCAGATCACTGATGTTGTGGCCCCAGAGTCGATGCTCTGTCCACTCTCCCATCCTGCCTTGAAGGACGAGCCTCTCTTAGCCTTGGCTGATATAGGGGCGTAAAAGAGAGGGTTCCAGGATGGTCTTCTTGGAAGAGAAACTACTAACAGTGTCTGCAAAAGCATCTGATCTCTTTCAGCTTTCCCCAGAAGCAGGCTTTCTGTAAACATTGGATTACTTGGTTTGATTACAGTAACATGCTGCATAATGTTTTGGTCAATGACAGACAGTGCATACAGCAGTGACCCCAAAAGATTGTATTGCTTGGTGACACTGTAGCCGTATTAGTTTGTGGCAGTATATGCTATGAAATTGCCTAACGATGTACATGTCAGAACCTGTGACTGTGTTAGACTGTCACGCCAAAGAGTTGTTCTGTGAAAAAGAGCATTCCATGGTTCTGTGGAACTCTACTTCAGACCTACAGCAAGTGGGAGAGTATTAGCAGGTTTGTTGGTTGTGATTTAAGAGAAGGTGAGATTTTCTGTTTAAAAAATGTTGGACCTCTATCACTTAACATATTTCACTGACCTGGGACAAGGCAAGAGCTGCTTTGGCTGTCAGAAAGACCCCTATTTTTTAATCTCAAGATGCCTCTGGCCCTAAATCTTTGTATCTGGAGCATAAGCATCTCAAAGAAAACTTTTTATGGAAGGCATGGGCATCTGAACTATAGCATGTGGCTCTACATGCCCATTTCCTCTTCCGGTGACCAGGGCTGCAAAGTGATGGCTATGGCTATGTGTACAGCACCATGTCCTGTATACAGCAGGCTTACTCCCTGAGCCATGTGGGTGTCATCTGTAGGACCCTCTGAATTCATTCTCTATCTTTCTGTACCCTGCTCATTATCCTGGAGGGCTGACTTTGTGGCTCACCAGAGCCCTTATATGTTTAGAAATTGGAGAGAAGGAAGAAAGTGTGTTCTGGATTCTTATTCTCCTCACGCCTTAGCCTCGGCCAGGTATGTCCCTTGACTAGAGGTCATTGATCCTCTCAAAGGGGCCTTCTGCTCACTGCTGTCTCTTGCTGGGTGCTGGTAACTAGTTCCTCTCCCAATTCCTACTATCCCCAAGGGCACAGCTCTGCTGACTTGCCCTTGGTCATGCCTTACCTGTATGTTTGCAAACAGTCACATTATCAGCTCTCCTGGATTCTCCGCATTTGAACATGCCAATCGTGACTCTGATTGCTTCCTAGGCATGATACAATTTGGTCTTTTTTAAAACTGGAGAAGGTTGAGAGTGTTATCATTACCCTCATTTTTAAAATGAGAAAACTCAAGCACAGAATGGTTCAGTTGTTTTGCTCAGAGTCACTCTGTAAGGGGTAGAGACCAAGTCTGTAGCCAGTCTGTTCCTATTTCTCACCACTGTATCATGGCACCTAGTCCCATCGCTTCTTCTCCATGCAAGCCTAAGACACAGGAGAAAAAAAAAAAAAAACAAAACAGGTTGTGTAGCCTTCTGTTTCCAAGCCCACATCCTTATGGTGAGTCCACAGCTTACCACTTGAGCGGGTAGAAATGATCCAGGCACATGGGAACTCAAGGCCCCTAAGGACCATGTCAAAAGATCCTCAATGAGGTCATTTCCATGATACCTGAGCTTTTAACTCCTTTAGTTAATTTAAAAATTTTTTCTTTTTATTTTTTTCATAGCAAAATGCTTGCGGCCTTCACCAGAGTGATGCATCTTGCGCCCCCTAGAGGCTAAAATGTATGAGGCCATGTCCGTGGTATCCCGATGTGAAGGGGAAGGAGCGCCACCACCCCAGGCCGGGGGAACACCCGGTGTGGACTGTACCAGTCCCCGTGCCTCGCTGCCGCACTTTTGCGTCTGGGAAGCATTTGCCCTAGCCTGACATCTGCTTCTGTGAAGCATTTTTCCGAGCTCTCCTCAGAGGAGTCGGTCACCACAAGGTGTTTCATTAGGTGTCTTAATAAGCCTTGTAACTGCTGCCGGGCCGTCTCTCCCCTGCAAAGCTGCTTTCTGAATGAGGCACAGAGGGTGGATGGTTCAGACATAATTTGCATTGGCAGCAGGAATATTATTTTTGCATTATAAAGCACGGTGGGTGACCTTATCAAAGCAAGAGAAGTGAGCAGGCAGCAGGAGAGCAGGCCTCCATATTTCCAGGTGACACTCAGAGGCTGGCAGATGGTGGGAATGACGGTGGGAAGGTGTTAAGTCCCTCAGCCACCTCCCCCATCCCGGGGGCTTAGTCTTCTCTGCAGACCCCAAGAGTTCTGTCCTCAGATTCAGCAAGTGAGATTGTCTCAGGACTGAGGCAAGCCAGGTGATCCCAGAAGGCTCAAGATATCACGGACAGCCCAAAGTTCTGGGAAATGAGGGCAGGGAGGAGCTGGGTAGGCAGAGAATCCAACCTCCCCCTGGACTGGGGCTCAGAGGTAAACCCAGAGATATTCCAAAGACCACACAAAATCCTTGCTCAGAACTCCTCTGTCTAGCGTAAATAGGCTTAAACTGAAAATGAGCGAATGGCTATCAGGGGACTCTGGACATGTTGGAGGCGCCCACAGACAGTACATTTTGGTGAGAAGCGAGAAGCAATGAGAAGTGTTAGCCCTATGGAGCCCATCGTCATGTGGAGGAGGAGCATTAGCAGTGGTCAGCACGGATGTCCTCCAGGAGGCCTGGCCAGGGCTCCTCTGCCACTGCAGGTGACCAAGTTGGTTTTCCGACGAAGACTTTCTGTACCACAAGGGAAAAAAACAAAGACTCACGGGTATTTCTGCGATCACTGGTCCTGGCGATGATCTCTGTGTCTAGATGTCATCTAGGCCAGAAAGATGACTTTGTAGAAAGAAGCTCTTAATTCAAGTAGCAGAGTGGATACTGTAGTGGCAGCAGCCTTGCCACCAGGCTCAGTTCTGAAGGTGAGCTTATCTGTGTTCTCGTTCTCCTTCTTTTGCCCTTGGAATTTTTCAGATTTGATACCTACCATGGAACTACTATTTTTAAAACAAAAAAATTAAACATTTAAAGTACTATTACTGTACTTCAAGTACTCTTTCTGCAAACATTTTCCCATTATTAGTGCTGCTCTAGACTTACCGAGAAGGACACGGAACATAGAACAATGGGTTTAAGGTGCCCAGCACAGTGCCTGGGGCACAGGTGGCACTCAGAGCAAGTCCGTTCTCCTCTCTTCTACTCACTTGTATCAGTGTTGTCTCCAGGTCCCCAACAGGTGTACTTGGCTGTTTTATTTTGATGATCAGTATTTTTCCTCCTTATCGTCTATCATTCAGACAAATTCAGGTTATTCAGGATCTTGTAGTTTTCTTGGCTAAGTTTCTAAGATTTTATACACAGCACATTCACATGCTTTATTCTCTGCTGGTCTGTTACAGAATTTTCTTCCCAAGGAGGGGGATATACTCTGAGGTCACTGTAGGTGGAGGTAGGTATCCAAGTTTTCACCCCTTACTTCACTTTGTTAAGAATGTGGCAGCCAGAATTAAGCTCTGATGTGGTTTTAGGACAGTTCCAAAACACCATATACTCACTTTTCTCCTGGGAAGTGAAGCTGCCACCATGGACATGTCCTCTCTCTCTGTGTGTACTTAAGAGAGAGCAGTGTCCCCAGTCTCTCCCCTCCCATGACACCTGTCGCATCCTCTGTATTTCTCAACTTTGGACTCGGGCCACCAGAGGTTGTCACCATTGCCAGTTTTTTAATGACAACTTGAGATGCTACCATCTGCCATATTGACCTGAATTGCCTCAAGTTCTGGAGTTTCTGCTTCTATGCAGAAGTAATTCCTTGGGTTGATTTTTGACAGGCTGCTTGCTGCCTTGTAGCAGTTGCCCAGCAGAGGCCATGCTAGGGACGACCCGTCTGTGGGCTCTGAGGGGCGAAGTTCCTCGGGGCTGCTGCCATTCACACTGATCCCATGAATGTGTCGGCACACGAAGGCAGCATGTCGTGCGAGAAGCACACTGTGTAATTGCTTATTTACCTCCCACCTGAGATTGCCTATTGGACAATATCAATGGCTGCAGTCTGTTTTCCAAATCTCTTTAGGGAACCAAAGTTTATCACACATAGGAAGAAATACTTTAATTGTGGAATTTTGAAACTGGAAGCTTATTTGGATGGAAAATGTTTGCATGGCAGGTGGCAACTTTGAAATCTGGGAAGCAGTGTAACAGCCTATCCAAGGTCATACCTGGCCTGACTAGACGGGCTTTCCTAACTAGGTGGGCTAACTTACTGGGCCTTAGCTGCTCAGTTCCCTCATTGAGGCTGACATTAGGCTCTTCTCTTTTTGTGCATCTTCTCACATTTGGGGATTGCTCTCAGGGCGGGCTGCGTAACAGCCCCTTCCAACACAAGGAAGGAGACCTGTAATCTAAGTAAGGCTGAGACTGGGCTGCTATTGGAGAACATAGGATTTTTCTGATTCCGAGAATTTTTCTAAGAGTGGTTCTTCTTCAAACAGTGATTCGTGGTCTATCTAAGGACATGTGGAATTGAACTGAAGTTAAAACAAAAATCACTGTGATGATTAGAATGGATGTGGCCTGTAACATGCTGAGACCTCAGTTTGGGGCTGATGATGAAGTGGGGAGGCAGGGGATTGCTGAGGATATTTCACCACGTATAATCCGGAAGGCGGAGGACTTCAGGCCAAATTACAGTGTTTTAAGGAAAGTGTCATATTTTAGCTTGGGCTGAATTGAAACTTTTTCTTTTTTTCCAAGAGTCACACGTATTTAATTGCTCTGAACAAGCCATTAGACAAGATACCTGCATGTATATTATCTTGTATAATACCAGAAGTTCATGAACTGATTCAGGTCAGTATTCCATTACACATAGTTCAAAAATCCAAGCTTTGAATGTGAAGAAATTGTTAACACTAAATTCATTTGGCTGTCAAGTCTGACCCAAATGGATACGAAGTCCTTATTTATTTCACATTGTGTAAATTTTCATAGGCCTCCTTGTGGAAATACAGTATGGTGTTGAATACGGACTGTTGCCCCAGCTCCCACCAGGGACATTGCAGATATCTATGTTATCCTTTGAAAATCTGAACCATGACAAATTTGTTGTTTTGAGTCATCCAGTTTATAGTGCTTTGTCATGACAGCCCAGGGACATGAATATCACAGTTAGCCAAAAGTGCTTGTTTGTGGCTAGCGTTTGCGGCTAGTGTGAGGACCTCTGGGGCTCCTATAAAAGTCCTCTTGCCCTGGTTTTATCAGCCTGATTTCATCAGAATGGCTGGGAGTAGCCCAGATCACAGACTTTTCAGTCTCCCAAGGGCATTTCAATATGTGGCCAAGTGACATATCCCAACCTGGAATGCTGCTCATTGAGGCGCCTGGCAAGGGGCTAGTTCTCAGCAGTAACCAAGGCCAGGAGGGCCTGTTGGGGACACTCAGGGTGACTTGGTCATTCTTCTCCGTGACCCAAGCCTTCCTCTTCTCTTCTCTCCTCCACTTTCAGTGGGCCGAGTTGAGGGCAATCTCTGTTTTCCATGACTTGTTAATCATGCAGGACACAGTCAACAATTTCTAGGAACTTGCTGTGACTCTCTAGCTACCTTTATGAAACTCTTGCTTTCTACAGGGGCCTTAGAGTCATAGGATTTTACCATCCTGGCTCAAAAGACATTTCTCATTATGCTTGAAAACTGTGCTTGACTTTTTAAAATTAAGGCTTATTTTCTTTTTCCTTTCTTCTTGCATTTTACCTGAGAGCTAGAGCATGTAAAGGCACTTTGTTTTTCCTAACAAACACAGGGTAAGTGGGACTGAACTTCAGAGTGACACTGCACTGGCGCTTCACTCTGAAATTGGAGGCATCTAGGGCTCAGCATCTTGCCTGTGGTGGGAAGGCTGGTGGGACAAGGGAGGCTGTGTGGGATAGAAGTACCCAACAGGTAACAAGAGCCACCTCCCAACACCTGAACCTTCTTCTGCTGAACAGATCCGTCCGTTCTCTGGGCCTGGACAAGCACAGAAAGGAATCGAACTTGGTCCTGTGTCTAGTTGCTCATATCCCAGTGGAGCGCAGACACTCCAAATGTTCAGTGCTGTGCAGCGATACAGAGTACATGGGTCCCATTTCCCAGACCAATCCTGGGGATAGAGGTGTGGGGGACCTGTTTCACGGCGTAAGGGGGGAGGAGCTTCTCAAAGTTGCCCCTAGCAAAGATGAGGGGGTCACAGAGGCTGGGCAGGCAGCAGCAGTAGCCATCACACTAGGCATTGAGGAAGAAATGGGAAAGAGAGGTTGGTGCCTACTTGTGCTGGACCTGGAATTTTCTGCTCCAGGAGGTGGATGCCCTTAGGGAGCAGCGTGCAGCCATCATAGGTTTAAAATGTGGGAAGGAGTACGATAGATGTTTTGAGTTCTGTCAGCTCTGCTTCTGTCCTCCTTGACTGGATCCTGGTCACGGGGTTCCTAGCCCACTCAGGACAGCCCATCATTCCCATGATGACAGTGGGGCCATAGAGCTTCAAGGTCATGGCCTAGACCCTTCGATCCAAGCGACTGTACAATGCAGGGCCACCAGGTGGTCCTTTGGTGATCAGTGTGATTTACTGATCTTAGAATGAGACATCACTACTTCTCTCCTGCTTTGCAGACCCCAGTCCCACTCCAGTCAGTTCAGTCTGTGATCTGTGGTTAAAATGGCACAGAATATGTCAAGGTCTTACTGTGGTGTCCCTTTAAGCAACAGGGTGACTTTTTGGGTCTCATTTCATCTAACAGTTTAAATGAGGAATCTGCTCTGAAGTTGCCACCTAGATTGGAAAGTGTATAAATTTGTCCGCCTGACTTTCCTGGAAAGGTAGATGTACCATGTACCTGGGTACAAACATGAACATCAAGAGTCACCCTTGACCCCTCTCTTCTTTCAGTCCCTAATCCTATCTGGTTTTCTCCCTAAGTGTCCCTGGACTCTTTTTTCTCCCCACTCACCTTTGACACCAGGATGCCATCATCTTTCTCCTGGAAATCACTTCTGACTGGTCTTTCTCCCCTTGACCTCTCTGATACACTCTATACTTAGCAAATGGAGAGATTTTAAAGCTGAACTGATTATACCATTTCTGTGTCTAACAGTCTTCATGGCTCTTAGAATAAATTCAGAATTCTCAGCGTGCTAGAAATCTGAGTCACCTGAGCTCTCACCTCTGTCTGTCCTCAAGTGGACAGGCTCACCTCAAGCTCCAGGGATTTCTCAGGGCTTAGCAGGTGTGGTTGCTCTGTTCTGTCTGAGGACTTTTGCATATGCTATCAGCTGGGTATACCTTTTTTCTCCTCCTGCCTAGCTCTTCTCCCATCTAATTCTTTAATTCTCAATTCTAGTGTTATCTCCTTGATAACTTAGTAACTTATTAAGTGATGTTATAGTCATTTTCCTTTGTGACACACTACAGTTTGCAGCTATATACTTATTGGAATGGGTATGGAATAAATACAAAATGTAGATTTAGTGGGTGGAAAGTGATGCTAGGAAACTACATCACTTGCCTTGGCAAACATGGACCGTCTGAATAGTCTACACAGTTAAAGACTCCACCAGACTGGATGTGTCCCTCTACCACCCTTGATGGCAAGACATGGGTAGTGCTTTTGGTCAGCCTGGAGAGGGGAGAGGGGAGAGGAGTTCTGAAGAGGGGTGGACAGGCAGCGGTGTCACAGCGGGGTGGCAGGCCTTCTGTATGTGGCTGAGGGCAGCAGGGCCCAGACAGCTGCTTTCCCAGCAAACTGGACACATACCCAAATGAAGTGGAGGACCCACCTTGGGGGCGGTGTGAGGTAGCAGAGTGCTGGGGGTGCTTATAGAGGTCCTGGGGCTCTTCTGGTTGTGGGCTCCCCTTCTGTCAGCACCAGAAGAAAAGCGGAGCTGAGGCCTGGCTGTATCCCTGTCCCTAAATGACTATGAGATACTTGTGTCATTGCATTGGGTCTCATTTCCCATTGTGTGTGGCATGGTGGGGGGAGGGGAGAAGGCTGGTTACCATCTATTCTGAAGCAGTGCCCATCTTTAGGGGAACTAGAGAGTGCTGTGGTTAAATCTGGCCTTGGATTGCCTGGGTGCAAATCCCAACTCTAGTACTTGTGTACTGAGTTACCCTGGAAAAATTACTTTGTGCTGCAAATTCCTTATTTTACTGATACTTAATTCTTAATTGCTAAGGATTAAATCAAACTGTGAACATAAAACACTCGGCACAGTGCCACAGACATAGCAAGTGCCCAGTAAACATTAGCTATCATTTTAGATATAAAGTAGGCTTTATTGTCCATGTTTTATGGGTGAGAAATCTGCTGAAAGGTGTCTCAATTAGTTCTGGGCTGACTGGAGATTCAAACCTGAGGCTTTTGTGTTTCAAAGCTCTCTTCATTGCCTTGTGTTTGGTTCTGTTTCTGACTCACAGCCCTGGAGACCAGTCCCTGTGCCTTGTGCCTGGATCTCAGAATGCTGGATTGACTTCCTCTAAAGATGTTGCCTTTCTTTTCGTGTTCTGTTTGACTCTGCATTGCCAAGCATATAAGAAGTCCTGAGGATCAGCCTCTAATCTGGGAGGGTTTTACAGGGAATAGAAACATCCAAGGGTTACTGCTTATTTAATAGCTGGAAGTACACAGGCTAGACAGAGGCCTGAAGGCTCAACAGCCTTTTATTCTCTTTGGGGAGCTTGTCTCCAGGGAGGCAGGCGATGGAGAGAAGATGTTGAACTGCCAGCAACATACCACTCTGGAGATATACCTGGCCCCACACAGAAGGCGGACAGAGCAGGGGCTCTTGGCCTGCAGGCCTGGGCAGCAGGAGGCTGGGTGACCTGTTTCTGGCCAATTCCCTGGTTACAGGCCTCTGAGGTGGACTCAGCTTCTGCAGTCAAATTCTAGAGTTAGGGAGAGCTGGCTGACCTTTATTTTACAGATGATTAAATTAGGCCAGGGGAGGTGGAGAGGTTTGCACTGTACAGACTCTTATTTGATGCGGGCCGCTGTCAGGGCCACTTCCCAGTGTGCCATCCTATGGGAACCTTACTCTGCACCCTGAAATCCTCACTGTCTAGAATGAGAATTCCATCCTAGTGACAGGGTTTTTCATTATGTTTTGCCCGATTATGGAAAAGGGAGAAGCTTTTTACTCTTTATTCTATTTTCTTACTGTTCTTGTCTCTTATCCTCTTTCTGTCTTTGTCTCTATCTTGGATTCTTCAACCAAATATGATGTTCTTATCTAGAATGGAGTTTTACAAGTCATATGTTCTATAAGACTTAGAGTGAAAAACAGCAGCATCCCCTTCCTCACCTTGATATATCTCTCTTTTGGTGATGGATTTCACTTCTTTTTGTTGTGTCCCTCATATGTTTACCACTGCTTTTTCCTTTTCTTTTGAGACTGGGCTTTTGCTATGTTGCCCAGGCTGGCCTTGAACTCCTCAACTTACATGCTCTTCCTGTCTCAGCCTCTCCAGGAGCTGGGACTATAGATGTGCGCCCTGTTCTAATTTCTAAATGACACAGGTGGTCTTGTTCTTGTTTATTTGATTTGGATATTGTCAATTGACTTCTCTGGGTGCTTCCTTAAACTCCTCCCTCACCACAAACATTCACGTGTACATCCCCGTGTTCTTCCGTCTATCTTCCCAATATGGTATATCAGCATTTGGAGGTAAGTTAATTTTTATGGCTGACCTTGACCTCGTTGTAACTTTGTTAGTGTTATTTACATCTGGGTGATAGAATAGATTGTGATTAATGACATCACTTTTTGCATTTCTCCCTGTCGTAGAATTAATCACTGCCTTATTTTATTGACGAATTAGTTTCCTTTTAATCGATCACTAAGTTTTCCACCTCTCCCTGAAAAGTGTTAGTGTCATGCCATCATATTTAAACTCATCAGGCTATTTATTGTTCTTTTTTTTTTTTCTCTTCTTAGAGTCATATGCCCAGAGATCTCTGAATTTACTGGTTTAATCTGGCCTGTTTACTCTTAGACCCTGTCTCCTGCTTAAACCTTGGACTCAGCAGCTGTTTGGAGATCTCCTTTTTCAAGTCCTATGAGTTCTTGTGTAATTTATTTCCTCATTCTAAGTGAGCATAGTATCTTTCATGGTACATAATGATTTTATTCTTTCCTTATGTTTGATTTATAGTTTGACTGGGTATAGAATTCTAGTAGGATATAATTTCCCCTTTTTTACTATTGCCACGTAGTAATGGTCTTTCTTTTTCTCATATAGTTCAATGGATTTTGACCAATGCATACAATAATGCACTCATTGTTCCAGTACCTACAGAAGAGAACCGTCCTCCAAAAATTGACCCTTTGGAGTTACCACCTCCCTTCCCAAACCCCACCCCTGGAAACTGCTAGCTCGTTTTCTAACCTCAGAGTTGTGCCGTGTTCAAAAGGCTATATAAATAGAATCCTAGAGTTCCTAGCCCTCTGAACCCACCTTCTTTCCCTTAGGATAAATGAGTGTGGTGTTCATTCATGTTGTATAAATCATTTGATATTCGTTCATGTTGTGATGTAAATTATTTGATATTCATCCATGTTGTGGTGGAAGTCATTCTTTTACTGCCATGTATTTTTCCTGTTTCTGATTGCATGGTTTTACCACCTTTTGTTCATCTGTTCTCCATCTGAAAGACATTTGCATTGTTTCTAGTTTTCAGTGATCATGAATAAAGGTTCTATAAACATTAGTATGCAGATTTTCATAACAGTGTAAGTTTTTTATTTCTTTTGGGTGAATACTAAGAGTGGGGTTGCTGGCTTATATGATAAATATGTATTGGTACTTTATAAACTGCCAATTTGTTGTCTAAGATGGGAAATTTTGCATGCTAATGAGTATTTTTGATTTGTTCCACATCTTCACCAGAACTTGGTATTTTTTTTTTATTTCTTCCTTTTAAAAATTTTTCAGAGATTCTAATAAATGTGTAATGGCATGTCATGGTTTTAATTTGCATTTCTCTAATGAGTAATATTGTTGAACATCTGCTTATATAAGCTCTCTATCTCCTTTCGTAATTTGTTTATTCTAATCTTTTGCCCATTTAAAGAAATTATGATATTTTAATATTGAGATCTGAATATTCATGATTAATCAGTTAGAGTTCACTAGAGGAACAGATTTTATATCTATATATCTGTCTAGATAGATACATAGATATATGTGGGGTTTACTAAGTATATAAGCTACAAATGCCTTACTAAGTAGGCTGACGGTGGCCAC
>PVJO010019040.1:0-35188 GCA_004026905.1 Hystrix cristata | reverse complement strand
TGTTGGTAGTGGCTGGTAGTGTTGGTAGTTACTTGCAAGATCCTGAGAGAGCGCAAGGAAATGACCAGCCTTGTTGAACTTGCATGCGAAAGAACTGTGTGGGGAGGGAGGAACCCATTATCACAGAGAGACTATGGGACACCACTCAAGTTTTGTGGCTTCAGGCCTCTCCGTGTTTATTGCAAGGCTGAGCTGAAGCAGTGACATGGCTGTGTCCTTCAGGGCTACTGTGGGGACAGGGTTTCAACACGGCTATCTGGGCACTGAGCAAAAGAAAGGTGCGACTCTCCTACCACCAACAAAACGGCTGCAGACTCCAAGCTTTTCCAGAGAGAGCCCAGAGAGCCCTACCAACGTTTGTCAACTTGTCCTCCCCAGGATGCGAAAAGGGATGCCCAGGAGAGGGGGCCATCTTACCACAGACGCCACCTCCGTGGTGTCACGGTGGACACAGGTAGCAACACTGTTTAGGAAATAGTTCTCAAATCAGAAGAGAACACTTTTAACTTTCAGGAAATACAAGAAAAGATAATATTTGTCCTGAAACACACTCTCTACTTATTTAGGTCTCATTGTTAATGAAAGTCTTCACTCCCAAAAGAGGGATGCACACGGAGCAATTATAGGCAACTTATGTAATGAAGTCTCTGTCTCTCTCACTCCTTCCCTCTCTCCCTCCCTTCTTGCCTTCCATCCTTCCTTCCTTCCTACCCACCTATCTTCATGTAGATATCCTTCTTTCCTTCTTATCTTTCTTTCCAGATCAAACCCAAGATTTTTGCAGGCACTGAGCTATGTGCCCAGCTCCGTCTTTAAAATTTTTATTTTCTTTAAATTTTGAGATAGACTACCAGTAACTAGTCAAATTGCCCATGCTTCAGTGGAATTTGGATCTTCCTGCCTCAGCTTCCCAAGGTGCTGGGATTACAGGCATGTGCCACCTCAGCTGGCTGAATTGTTTTATATCAGATATGTTTGGCTAAAGATGGGGATAAGAAAACGGAAGTGACTAAGGGAACAATATTTTTCATTCTGATACTCATACACACAGTTTTCATCTAATGACGAGCAACGAGTGAGAAAAATATTTTATGCAAAAACAGCCCCCGGCGGTGTTTTCATATGTAAGCATATAAAACCTGCTACTACACACATGTTGCTGTTCTTACACACACAGCTTTGCGTCGTATGGATAAATCTGTCCAATAGGGAAAACCGGTTAAAAACAGCATATTTACTTTGCAAAATATAAAAATAAAAGAGATGCTTATTTTCATGAGGTTGCCCATCTTACTCACAGAGTTATACCCATTGCAAGTAGTAAAAAAATCTGAAAAGTAATGCAGCAAACCAACATCTCCCTGGGCTCGCTCCCGTACACCGGCCCGTGGTTCTGAGGCCACAGTGCGAAGCCACAGGCCCGACTGCCAGCGCTGACCGTAGAGTGAGGTGATATTGCTCCCGAGGTCCGTGAGACCAAGTACTGATGATACTGAGTTATTAAGCATGGAGGACAATGCTTGGAACCAGTGAAATCAAAACCAGCATCACTACACGAAGGGCTCTTTTTCCTCACTGTGCAACAATAAATGTCAATTTACAAATACGACTTTTCTTTTTACTGGTGAAGATCACAGCTTCCTGATTTTTGTCCTTTCTGTAGATGACACAAAAACTGATCAGTTTTAACCAACGCTAGTTTCTTGAACTAATGGCAATGACGGGCTAAGTTTCACTCTTGAAAATGGTACCGTTTTGCAATGTAGGACTCCCTATTTCTTTGCTACTAAAATAATACTGCTCATACTAAACAAACACAGGAAGTCAGCCTGGACCTGGGGTTGACACGGGGGCCTGAAAAAGAGGCACACCGATACTATACAATCAAACTTAGCGTGGCATGGTGGCTCATGCCTGTAATCACAGCACTCTGGGAGGCTGAGACAGAAGAGTCTCAAGTTCTAGCTCAGTCTGGGCAACTTAGGGAGACTCTCAAAATACAAAATGAGCTGGGGAAGTAGATCCTTGTAAAGGCCCTA
Organism: Hystrix cristata; assembly: GCA_004026905.1. NCBI lineage: Eukaryota > Metazoa > Chordata > Mammalia > Rodentia > Hystricidae > Hystrix > Hystrix cristata. The sequence goes on along the minus strand of PVJO010019040.1, from coordinate 33,149 downwards.
AGTTCAAACTCCAGGACCAAAGAAAAGAAATCAGACACTTTGAGATGTTAGATTTAGTTCTCATGATAAAGATTTAGATCCATTCATCCAAACAGAGCTAATCTCATAAAACCAACATCATCACCAATTTTAATATGAAAAACTAAACGAGTCTGTTTGTAACCCAAATTTAGTTCCCAGTTCCTGTGTGGCAAGACACTATCTATTTATATAATATACATTACACATAAAACAGTCCAGAGAAGTTTCTGGATTATTTCTTCAGATTCCCAAAGAAGTTTGAGAACACACACCATTTCATTAACGCTATCTCAAAATCAAGTTCGTCTCCTTAAAATTGATTTCTTCACCAATGAGATTCTACAAGTTCATTCTACCTCACCTGTTACCTAAATTGTGCTGTGACTGCACATCTCCTCTTTAGAATAAGTTTTTTTTTTTTTAATTCACTGTATAATGTATCTATATATTCACATGTGGACTGATATATAGACCTAGCTGTATAGGGACCTGTAGATGAGATATAAAACCTCATCTAATCTGGTAGCTGACATGTTCACCAAATCGCACGTAGTTGTGTAGAAGGCTTAGTCAAAGGGAGAATTCATTAACAAAATTAAGAATGAGATGAAGTCTGTCCCCTGAAAAGGAGAAAAAAATGGGCTAATTTAAACAGAACTGAACACTTGGGATTATTATATCCCATTGGAGATTATTATATATGATTTTTAAAAAGTGCAAAGCATTGCAGAAAGGAAATAGGAATATATTGTGTCTTACAAAAAAAAAAGTAAACCTGATTTTGCAACTGTGTTTCACACACAAAAATGACCTCTCTTCCCTTGGGCATGTAACAGTATTTTAACCAGATAAATCAGTGTTCGGAGTGAAGTCAGGAGAAAATTTTAAAGTTTCCTCATTGACCTCGTGGGGAAATAATAAATTTCATGAATAAATCGCACTATTACTATCCACAGGTATCTAAGCAAGGTTTAATATAATGGAGTCTAACGTATCAGGGAAAGAGGCTAAATGAAGGTCCTTTGTCCCGAACCTGCATACCTGGATGTTTACATTTATGAGAACTTTTCCATATTTTTGGTCAGAGAATAAAAAAACAAACATGTGTGTCTCTCTGTGTACACAAATTACTACAAAGAGGGAAAAAAGGCCAAATTCATAAATAAAGGAAATGCTTCATGTACATATGATTACTTTACCTTCCAAGGTGGAAAAATTACATAATTACAAATGCATTGCATGCTATCTGCTTGTATCTATATGAGCCTGTGGACACCTCATTCATCTACCTTTGGTAGAAATCAGTCACTTTACCAAGTATCTTTTCTACACTTAGGTTTGGTTGGAAATTAGCTAGTCTGCCGGCTTTAAGCCTATGCACTTGAGAATATCTTAGCTTTTCTTTTTTTTAAAATGCAAAGCAAAGCAACACTTCTACTATAGAAATATATACCAAAATACCTTTAAAACTGCCCCCAAACGTGGCCATCATAAGTGAAAATAGAATTTTCACTAAATCTCCTGCTGGAAATAATTTTGCCTTCAAAAAAAAAAAATCAAGCCTCATTTTAATCCCATGATTTAAAACTCATGAAGTAATTTTCTACTTGCCACAGTTAGTCCTGATTATATTTTACATGTCAAAAAAGATAAATGACATAGCTATAGATATAGACAGGTATATATTTACATATATGTTTGTATACATATCTATTCATCCTACATTTTCTGGGGTAATAGAATTCTCTGAGTTTCACATCTGAGAAAACACATATTTGCAGAAGTCTCTATGAATTCCATTTACAGGGAAATTTAAAATTTCACGTTCTTTTTTTTTTTTTTTTTCTTTCCTGGAAATTAGGGATTATTGCTGCAACTCTTGTATCATTAGCATCCACCCATCTTCTGTTCCGTCTACACAGGAACGTGTTTGCTGAGGATTTAAAGGATTACTGTTCACATCTCCCGCACAGCCAATTAAAAGCATAAAATGATTCTCCGCTCCCGCAAGCAGCCCCCACAAAAAATGCAGATTTCTTCGCCAGCTGATGGGTCCTGCCGGCTGTCTGTGCTCTAGGAAAGCGCTAAGCGTGGGGATTCAACCCAGGCCGCCCCTCCGACCCTCAGAAGGTGCCTCCTTCAGCCCCAAAGCCAGCGTCTGCACATCCTGGACGCGTCTGGAGTGCCAGCCCCAAAGGGTCCCCTACCCGAGCTGTCTTGGGCATGTCCTTCTGTGTTCTCTGCAGCGCGCCTACACCATCCAGCCTTTCTGCCTTGTCAGGAGGGCTAGGTCTCTCTCAACTTTTTCTTTTCTTCTTTATTTTTTTCCTCGGCACCCCCCTGCACCCCCACCCCCCAAGCTCGCCGAGACCTGATCCTGAGGCGGGATGCTGCGCGCACCCGAGTCACCCAGCAGGTGCGAGCCGCGCGCTCCTCCTGTCTGCACCCGGCCAGATGCAGCCCCCTTCCCAGAAGAGCGTGGGACGGGGACACAGAAGACCTCCCCCCGCCTCCAGCGACCAAAGAGAAGAAAATAATAACGATCATGATAATTAAAATAAAACACCCCCATCCTAGGAAGAATATATACTACCACCTTGTGGAGCCTGCGAGCAAGAACAGCACCTGTTTGGTCCCACGAACCCCCCACCCACCGCGCCGTCACCCCGAATATCGCAAGTTGGGTGCGGAGGACAGATGGGGATCCCCTCCCCTGTGCTCACCCCACGGTCCTCCGTGCCCTCGCCGGGGTGGCATCGGCGACGCGCGCCCCGGGCTGTCGCAAGGTGCAGGCTGGAGCCCCCCGCGGCCGCCACCGCGCGCAGCAGTGACGACCCCGGCGCCCCCTCCCCGGACCCCCCAGCGGCCGCCAGCGCAGCCCCTGCCCTCCTCACCCCAGACAGCTCGGCACGGCGGATCCAAAAACAAACACCGAAGAGGCCCACACCTGCCGGGCGGCTTGCGAGAAGCCGCCAGAAAAAGGAAAACCGCATCCCCCCAAAAAGGAAAAAACGGCTTTGGGGAAGGGGAGGGAACGAGGCAGAGACCTCCGCGCGCGCCCCTCGCCCTTCCCAGCGGGACGCCCCTTCCCGGGGTGGTCTTACCAGGCCTCGGCGCTGGGCTGAGCTGGGGGGTGAGCGGTCGGGGGAGGCTGGGGTGACCCCCTCGGCTCCCGCCCCCGCAGCTCCCGGAAGAAAGGGCGCCGTGTCTGCCCGCGAGCAGGCGCCGGAATCGTGCGCCCCGGTCCAGAGGTGCGCGGGCACCCGGGCCTGGTCCAGGGTGGGGGTGGATGGGGAAGAGCGCAGAGCCTGGCTGGGGGTGGGGGACCCCTGAACCTACCGGGTCTCCCAGGGGCTAAAGAACTGGGACGGACTGCGGAGGGGGAAGGGGCGGAGCGGGGTGTTGAGGAGCCCGAAAGAGGCAAGAGCCCCCCTGGCGTGTTGGAGAAGGGGAGCCTCAGAGTGGGGGCACACGGAAGGGCTGCTGGGCCTCAACTCCCACAGCATTGCTCTCCCCCAAGCCCTGCAGCCGAATGACACCTCCCTCCTTTTCTCCTTCCATCCTTCGCTTTCTTCCTCAGCCCCCTGCCTGCTTGCCCCGGGTAGCCTCTCCCCCGGAGTGCATTGCGGGGTGCAGACTGGGGGCGCCCCACACCAGCCGTGGAGTCAAGTTGCACGGCTTTCCCGGTGGTCTCTTAGCCCATCGCCCCCTCTCCTTTCCCTCCTCTGCCAGGCTTGGTGGATCTCCGCCAAGGAGCAGTGGCACGGAGAGGGTCCAGCTGCGCAAGAATCGGGGGGCCGGGAGAGGGGCGCGGGGGATGCAGTGCGCCCAGGGAAAGAGATGGGGGCGGGGGCAGTGGATGGGAAGCACACGGAGAATCGCTTCAGGATCGGAGCCGTGCCGTCCCAGGATAGCGATGGCGATGATGGGGGATTCGTGGAGCCCTGTCCCCACTCCCACCTCGGGGACAGGCGGCTCGTGCGCCCCGCGACCATGAAGGAAGGAGCTTGGCTGACAGGCACCAGCTGGGGACCCGGGTCCCCCTGAGACCTGAACCAGAGAGCCTGGTGCCTAAAACCCTCCTGCTACCAACTTTTCTGGTCCTCTGGAAAAGCTTGGCGATTTTGCTCTGGCTGTCGAAAGGGCCGGATTTGAAAATCTCCCCAGCCAGCAGCCCTCCAACATAGCAGCCCCTCCACAGCCTTCAGCGATCTGGTCTCCTCTGCACCCGGCCCAGACGCACCCGGGGAAAGGAGACGCAGGTGCCTGCTGCCCCCCACCTTTTCAGAGCCAGCCAGCCAGCGCTCAGCTACCGAGATCGGGTCTTCGCCGGGGTCTCCCAGCGCGCCCCGATGGCTCCCCAGCAAGCGCAACCAGGCCCTAATCAAGTGCGTTATTCTGATCCCACACAAACCTTCATCTTATCCGAAGCGAGCAGATGAAGGAAGAAAAAAAAAAAATCGCTTAATGCAAACCAAGCCAAGCCTGTTTTTTCCTGTTTCTGTCCGGTTAACCCCCACCCTCCCCTCCCCAAAGCACCCCAGGCGGTTGCAACTGACTCTTTGCTCCAGGAGGAAAGAAAAAAGAAAGAAAGAAAGATAATAGAAAGCCCCAGGATGCTCACAGTTTGAGCAACTCCAGCGTTCAGGGCCAGTCCGGGTTTGCAGAAAACGGGCTCTTGCCTTCCTCTAGTCTCTCCGACTGCAGATACATAATTTTTTCGTCCTCTCTCCACCACTCTGTTCTGTTTATTTGTATGGCGAGCAGCGCTACTTTGTAAACACAGCACACACAGCACCCCCCACCACACACACACCCGAGGCACTGAAATAGCTGATGGCAGCAAAATGGTCCCAACGTCCCCCCCCACCGTTTTTTTATTTTAAAGTCACCAAGGGGGGAAAAAAAAAATCAAGTATCTCTGTGGAGATGTGGTGCAGCTCGCACATGACCAGCCTCATATAGATGTCCACACACCCACCCACGACGAAGAAATGGAGCAGCAGATGGGAGAAGAAAGTCTCGCCCGAATTTTCCAAATCAAAGAAAGAAAATAAATAAATAAAGAAGACAGACGCCAGACTAAGAGGGGGGTGAAATGGTCTGCGGCTAGCCGGAAACTACCTACTAGCTTTTGGAAGGGAGAAATGGCAAATCAGGATGTTTAAATGGCTTTGGGAGCGGGGAGGGGGAAGGATAATGACAACCCAGACACAGTTTAAAACCGTACTTACCTTAGCGCTCGGATAGCTACATCGGCGGCGAAGGGTCTTTTCACTTATCTAGATTTTTCTCGGCAACGGAGACCAAAGAGTGTGATTCGGGAGGATGTCCACACACCGGCTCGGTTTGCTTATCCAAAGGAATGTGAGGACCACGGATGGGTATCACCATCAGGAGAAGGAAATGGGTTGTTTCTATTCTCAGAAATCTGTGTGGCCAGCAAGGAAGAAAAAAAAAAAAAAGACGTCAGAATTGGGGCAGGAAAGACAGAGCTAGGGGCTGAATAACAGCTCTGTGCTGGGAGACAGAGACGGCAGAACAACCGGGTTTGCAAGAAAAAGAGAGATTGAGAAGCCTGGTCCTGCTGCCTCCTGGAGTTCTCTCTCTGCTATTGGACCAAACTGAATGAAATTTACAAAGCCAGCAGCCAATAGATCTCCGCAGTCGGCCCCATCTCTACAGAAACCAGAGCCACATCTACAACCTATGCAAAGAGCAGCTAATCCCAGCGCAAACCAACTGTGACACACGGCTCCCGCTGCCAGGGTGGGAGGACGCGACACACACCGGCCGCCCTGCCAGAAGTGACGGTGCAGCATCCTCCCGCCGATTCTGGAAGCTTCAGATACCCTCCACATCACCCAGGCCGAGAGAGTCGCTCGGGTCTTTAACTTTGTAAGGTCATTCGCCCCAGGAGTCCCAGGGACCGGCTCGTCCGTGTTGCTCTTGGGGGTTATGTTACACGGAGACGCAGTAAGGTTTAAAATATTGCTTTTTAAGGGACAGCGAAATCGGGGTGCAGAGCTTCCCAATTCTCTTGCACCTGGGTGATGATAACGTGGAGATCTGGCTTCCTTGCTTTCTTTGATCCAGTCACGGTTTTGATGAAAACACCGGAGCTGGGTTGCGATGGGCTGGTTAGATTTAAATACCTTGCATGCCCCGTGAAGTTGGAGTCGTGCATCCTTCCCAGCCAGTTTATGGTTGAGCAATGTGACCTTGTTTTCAAAGTTTGGCTACAAGTTAGCTTTGAATGTGCAAGGTCTGAAGTTCCTATTTCATAAATCAGACATCAGCTCTAGGAGGGGATGGCTGTGTAGCTCAGCGGTAGTGTGCTTGCGTAGCATGTGTGAGGCCCTGGGTTCCATCTGCAGTGCCACATACACATGAGCGCACACACACACACACACATGCACACACATATTCCAATTATAGAGCTGTATGGCATTGAACACAGATTCTTAAATTAGATGGTTGGGTTCAAGTTGCCTGTGAGGTTATTTGTATATTTAAGCATTTTTGTCTCTATTGCCATATCTGTAAGAAGAAGATGATAAATGTAACCATTTCATTATCATATTACAGTGATGCATGCACATCCATGTCTATAGCAGCACGACTCATAATAGCTAAATCTAGGAAGCACCTTATATGTCTATCAACAGATCAATGGATAGAGAAAACGTATTTATACACAATGGAGGGCTACTCTGCCAGAAAGAAGGATAAACTTGAGTCATCTGTAGACAAATGGATGCACCTTGAGACCATAATATTAAGTGAAATAAATCAGACATGCAAGCTCCAGTATCACATGGATTCTCTTACACGAGAAACCCAAAGTATGTATAAAAAGTGCAATAACAGATAGATGGTGGGAAACAGGGAAAGAGATGTTTTGCTAAAGGGAAGAGGACCAAGAGTTGGGGAGAGGGAAGAGGGAGGAGAAGGGTTGACAAATACTAAGACGTGTTGTGTATACATATACATGGAACACTTAAGAATGGGCCTTACTGGGGAGTCTTGTGTCACTGGGGGCATCACCTTATAGGACATAGTGTGAATCCTTTTATTCCCTTCTTTTGCTTTGCAGCAACTAAGACGCGAGGATCTTTGTTTGTCCCATATTTGTGTTCTGATACTCTGCATGGCCACGGTCCAAAAGCAACTGGGCAAACTAAGCATGAACTTCGGTCTCCAATTCTGCGATCCAAAATAAAACCTTTTCTGTGTATAAGTGCTTCGTGTCACATATTTGTTACAGTCATGGAACACAGTGTGCAAACATCTTTCACACACACACACTTCTACACATATGCAGCTGATAGTAAAAGAAACACACATATAGCCAAGAATAGAAGAAACAATATAAATATACATGTATATCTACGCGTGTGTTTCTAGCATTGAAGAGACATTTTAAAACATATATTTCTCCTATTAGTAGCTACATATTTAAAAACTTCTAACTTAGTAGTATTGTAAATAAACACTGCTTTACCTCCAAATCGATAACAAGCACAGATAGAGATACACAGGTACAAACACTGATAAGCGAATGCTAACTGAAAGATTAGAAACTGAATTTCAATTTTACTATAGCTAGTAATAAGTGAGAAATCCATACTGTTTATCAGATGTATCAATTAATTAATTGACTGACTTATTTATAAATTCACTCAGTATTTTTGGAGCAGCAGTGGTCTTAAGCTCTGTAAATGTACCTGTGGGTGACACACAATTTATTTTTGAGAAAACAGATGTCAAGTGGACAACAGAGCTAATACCACGAGAAAGCAATATGATTACAAGAAGTTGTGTAAAAACTTGGTGATATATAAGCTCATAGGGATGCATAAAGGAGAAATGACTAAGGGTTTTCAGATGGAAAGTAGTCCAGGCAAGAAAGGAATGGTAAATAGATATCAGTCCATTGGAGAAGGTGACCTAGAAGCTGAAAAAATATCTTAGGTAACATAGTTCAACAAGTTCTTTGCAGACATTTGTAAATTGGGAGCATTTGTCCCAGGAGGCAGGGCACAGACTCTGAAAAAAACAGAAGTGAAAAATGTTTAGAGACTTACAATTATGGTGGGTTTTGACAGCTATGCTTGAAAAGGTGGAATTTGTCTTGTAGGCAGTGAGGAGCTAATAACATATTTTAAGTAGGTGGTAGAGGAGGAAAAAAAATCAGATTTGTATCGTAGGAAAATCATTCTAGTGGCAATATGGAGAAAGAGTTGGGGGAGGCCAAGGTAAAAGCAAAGAAAAGCCATAAATGTTACTGAGATTTTGCAAAGGATGGTTACCCTAGAGAAATGAATTATTGAATGACAGCAAAAGGTAGGGAGAGGAATGGGGGAGAAAGAGAGAGAGGGAAGGAGGGAGGGGGAGAAAAAGTAGGGAGAGAGGGAGGGAGAGAGAGGATGGGGAGGAGAAAGGGCAACAGAGGAGAAAGAAGAGGAGGAGGAGAAGGAGGAAGAGGAGATGGAGAAAGATAAAGAGGAGAAGAAAGAGGAAAATGAAGAGAAAGAGAAGGAGGATGAAGAATAGGATGAAGACAAGGAAGGAAAAAAACAGAAGAAAAGAAAAGGAAGGGAAGAGATGTGGCTATGTAGAAAACAGGTCATTTCTGCTTTACGGCAGCAACATAAAGGGCACCGGGGAGGGAGAGTTTGTGTAATGCACCACATCTCAGTTTTAAGCTTTCTTTGTAGGTTGGCTGCTTGAGCAGCAGAAGTCTTCCCTGAGACACACCACGTAGGAGGGGCAGGCAAGCACATTTTCATTTCCTTCAGAATGACCCAATTGAGATTAAAAAAAATAATAGAAAATTTAAAAAAAATTACAAGCATTTTAAAATCCTCATTTTAAGAAAAAGTGAATCTGGCGTTTCATGAGTTTGTGATTTCCTGTAATCCAGAATGCTGTGCACGTTTGGAAACACGCTCTCAGGTTTGGAAAAAGTGGAAGAAAACTGTGTAGATTCTTAACATTTGGGGGAGCAGAATGTAAGGTGGTCAAAGGAGCTGTAGAGTTTTTACCCAGGGTTTGTGGAAGGGGGAAGGAACTCACTACTCATGCTTGTACTTCACATTTAATTATGGAGTATCGTGAGGCAGGAAGGAAAGTCATACAAAAATGCAAAACGATAAGCTAAAAAGGACGATGCATTGATCTGTCAGCTGGGTTTGCAACAAGAGATGTGGAAGGAGGGTGAGAAGTAATCAGCACTGAACTACTTATTCTCTGTGTTCTTTCGACTGTGTTATATTCAACAAGCACGTGCTAATATCATACTCTTCTTTCTGTAGGGTTGGTACTTTCAACCCTAAATGCAATTTTGGTTAGTGTAGTTTGGATCTAAAAGAGTCCAGCAAAGGAACGTCCATGTGTTGATGGCTTCATCCCCAGTTTGGTGTTACTGGGAGATGTACAATTTAAAAGGCAGGGCGTACATTAGTAGAGTTGTGTCCTTGAAAGGGAAATTGACACCCTGGCTCCTCCTTTTCCTCCTTTTTTTGGTTCCTGGCAACCATAATATGAGCAACTTCCAGCTATGTTTCTCTTATCACATGTTCAAAAGTCATGGTGCTGTAAAATCATGGACTAAACCCACCTAAACCATGAGTCAAAATAAACGTCTTCTGCCTTTAAATTATCTCATGCTAACTATCATAGTAATGGAAAGCTAGCTGATACACTGGTAAAGCCAATCCTAATTCATATGAACTTTACAAATGCAGTGATTACAATGAAATAGAAAGATGATTAAGTAGAGTAAGATTTATTAGTGTGATAGCAAGATATACAATTTATTTGTTAGTAGACATTGCTGAAATAAATTCAGTGGTACCTCAGTTCATGAATTTAATTCTTTCCCAGTTTCTGGTCATCACAAAACAAATTGAACAAGAACCCAAATTCAGTTGTTAGGTTTGGTGTTGACTTTATGGGGGCATTTGATTCGGTTCTCATCCAATACAGTTTGCCACCAGAATAGCGGAAAGAATTAAATTCATGAACCAGGGTACCACACTACATGTAATATAGGAGGTGCTCAAATCAAACAATGAGATTGATGAGACTCTTCAATTATTAAATTCCAACGCAGTATATGATATGCGGCATTCTCCATTAGTACATGTTTGTAGTATAAAACATTTATATTTTTGTGGGGAATTGGAACATGTACAGAAGATATATGAATTCCCCTTTTCAATTCCCTTTTGTTCTCCTCCCCCTTCTCTGCCTCCCTCTCTTGATCCCTCTCCCCTTTGAGAAAGATCTATCTTTTAGAAGCATACTTGTGAGTGAAGTCTGGGGCAGGGGATTGGGTATGGAGCAGACAGAAACTTTGAAATCTCAAGGTATTTCAGAAACGACCTGGTAGCTTGATTCGTGAAGTACCACAGACGGTCCACAAATTAATCTCTGAAAATACTAATGGTGGAGAGTTGCTAATAGGATCACTGATTCAGAGAACACAACAGAGGAGAATACGAGATGCAGGACAGAGAGAACTATGGGAAGTGGTGACCATTCATGGACTCGCTCTTTTTGATGTTAATGTAGAGCAAGATGGTAGCAGGCGTCAAATTTAAGGGTGTTTACTTATTTATTTATTTATTTTTGTTGGTGCCGGGGATCGAACTCAGGCCCTTGTGCTTACAAGGCAAGCACTCTAATCACTGAGCTAAATCCCCAGCCCTTAAGGGTGTTTAATCTGAGATAATTTAAAGGATGGTCTTGAGGAATGAGAGGACATAGCGAGTTATGCAACCTCTACAAACTGTAGCAGTCAAAGTGAGAAATTAAAACAAAATACTTGACTCTGGGTTGTATAGTTATTGCAAAAATCGAAATCGTAAGAGCTGATTGATAATAGTTGCATTGCTACACCAAGAGGAGACGAGAAGATTTCTTTGGAATTGAAAATTAGGAAGGCTGGGCTGAATTATAGTATGTTTGATCAAAGGAAATTTTACTGCTGGAAAAATGGAGACTTTGGCTTGCGATGCTGGCAGTTGTAGAAAAGCAAATTGTGCACAGATTTTTGGTTTTTGGATTAGCAACATTTGGCCTCCACAGGAACATAGAATGGGATATCTAGGTCTGAGAGAAAATTTCACCAATGTGATATTCTACATAAAAATATTAGGTAGAACAAAGGAAGTGTTAGTTTAAAAGTTTGGACAGAGCATCACTAGGTGGGATCTAGATGGTAACAAGAAAAGCCATTAGAAACAAGCCAGTAGACAAGAATCTGGTCAAGTGAAGTATGGATTTCAAGGAAGGAATTTCAACTCAACAAAGCATAGAAAGGAGTCATATTTGGGGGTGAGAGTAGAGGAGAGAAAACTTATGCATGTTGGAATCTACGGCTCATTGAGAACCTTCAAATGAGTATTTAAGTGGATTCATAAATAGAATTGTGGTCAGGAAGTTAAAACTGTAATTTCAGTCTTATGCAGAAAAGAAAACATAATAGGGCTAACCCAGAAGTAGTAAGGTCGAGGGAGGGTCATTTTAAAGTATAGTTTCCTGATCATTGTTCAAATCCATTTAGTCAATAAAGCTGAATCTGAGAACTGTTGCTAATTCCAGAAGCTCTGGAAAGTACTAAGATTGGATAAATAAAACGTAGTCTTTGCCCTTAAGTAGTTAATTCCAAGACTCTTTACTCCTGGCTTGTATCAGAACTGTTCTGTTTTCTTTTTATTTATCTGTGAGTTTATTTATGGTATTTCTTGCTTTCAGGATAAGGGATGACCTTAAATTATGTCTGTATCTGTCTACAAATATATATTAGTTATAGCTAATGTTACTAGGGTCCATAGCATACTCCACTGAGGGAAAAATATTTGAGTAGTGTTATTCCCAAGTTGCATTTGATAACTAGAGTAAAATATACGATTATCAATAACATAGATTGAATAAGAGAAATCTGCTGAAGACTCTAGAAATATTTGCTCTCTTAGGCTTGAGCAAATTCAATTCTATCTCATTTTATACTCCCAAGTTGCTAAATATGCCTTTTTCTTTCCATGATACAAAGTAAATTCTAAGCCACTGGAATTTGAACTATCATGAATTTCAAATTAACATCAATCACTTAAGTGAGGTTTTCTCCAACTAACATATGTACTTTTCTTATATGTAAATATAAATGTACAGGTAGAAGACATATAGAGCTGGTCTAATCAATTACCACTGTTTTCAAAGCTATTTTATAAAGCTTAATAAAGCTTTAAGGAAATAGCTTAAAGTTTATATTTTCTAAGAGGAAGCTGTGTGTTCCTCTAGTCCAACTTTTGTGCCTAAGGAAAGGGAACAAGGCTGTCTTTGCAGGCATTAGTCTTCTAGTCTCTTATAGACTTGTTCCTTTAACTTCTGTGAGGTTAAACCTGTAAAACACGATCAATTATGTAACACACACAAACTTCAGCAAGATCCGCTCTGTGCTGACTTTCCATCTGATTATTTTAAATCCTGTCCTTGGTTATTATTTCATCGCCAGGCATGATTAGCTTAAATGACTTTTAAATGGCCCTGGTTTTTAAAAAGTATTCAAGATCCACGATTTCCCTACATTCACAGACGATGAGAAATCCATTAAGTGTTGCTTTAGTAAAAAAACCAAGGATGTTGAATCCCAAATAAGAGGTCCAAAATAGTTAGAGTTCATTTCTAAATGACATTTTGCAGTGACATTCTTGGCGTCATTGCCTGAGACATTTTAATGAAAAATCTTTCAAAATGACTTTGTCCCTTTGACAAACAACAATCTATAATATGTTTTAAAATGATGGGGAAAAAAACCCCACAAAATCTCCTTTCCCTGAGTTAATTGGATCTTTGGAAATATTGAAACAGATATAGATAGAGATAGAGAGATATTGATATAAATGATAAATAGATGGATAGATACATAATAGATTGATAGAGGTTGGTAGATGGAGGCAGAAGATTTACATATAACATATATATGTAAAAGGATAAATATAAATATTAGCTATAGATGGGTTCAGGATTTAGCTCAAGTGGTAGAGTACTTGCCTAGCAAGTACAAGGCCCTGAGTTCAATCCCCAGCACCCCCCAAAAATCTGCATGCTTAAATGTTAGATATACATAGATCTGGTACATAGCTAGACGTAGCTAGATGATACACAGATAATTGGCTGATAGTTGTAGATAGATATCGTATGTAGCAGATGTTGATGTATAATGAATGTGTAGATAAGTAGATACATAGATAGAGGCCTATTTGATAAATACATCTCTGTATCTTTCTCCATATGGCTATATATCTCTCTCCACTATCTACCATACTGGGATGATAAAACCCTCTCTATCATATAGAAATAAGACAGAGACAGAAATTATAGAGCTATGAATACCTATAGAGAGATCTACATTTACATTATTTATTTTCACATAGCTACATCCATATCTATATATCATGCTAGAGAGGACTTTATAATCCCATCAAACCAACAAAACAAATAAAGGCAAACATAGTACATTGGTGGATATGTGGATGAGGGACATTTGGGTCAACTCAACAAACTCTCAATGGCCAAAAAGGTATCAAATTTGAGCACTAAAATAACAAAGGCAGCCATCTCAGTTACATTCTTGTCTATGAGACACAGTACATGACGCGCACAATTTAAAGGAAGACAGCTTCCATTCTTCACTCACCATTTCAGTCCTTGGTCCTCTAGTTCCAAAGCAGAATAGGCGGAGTGAAAACATCTGGCCAAAGAAACCTGCTCCCATCTAGGCAGCCAGGAGGCTGAGGGAGAAGACAGCTCCAGTACTGACAGGTCTTGAGGTCTGGTGTAGCCATGTCCAGAGGAGAAGTTCAGTGAAGTGACCCAGTGAGGGGGGTGCTGACCTCATAAAAGGCCATTGGTGACTTCACAGCTGAGTGGCCTGGAGGAGACAGAGATTAACTGGAGGAAGCAGGTACTGGGAGGTTGTAGTCTTCTCCCCAGCTGTGGCCGCGTTGGTTTTATCCTTCTGTCTTTGTTTCCTGAGCACTGAGAGGTGAAAGGTCTCCTTCACCACCCTCTTCTGCCACGATGTTCCTGCCTTGGAGCCAGGCCATGCTGGAGTCTGTGACCATGAGCTGAAAGACGAAACCTCTTCTCATTTAAGCTGTAGATATCAGGTAACTGGTCCCAGTGATAGAAAACCAATCAATAGAGAAGGGGCAATGAAATGAGTAGGTTTTCTGTGCAGAAATTACCACACATGACCTTAGTCAAACGCTGGTCCTCGTTCCATCGAAGTTTTTCGTTTCTCTTTGTTTTCCCTGGCTGACCTGTAGTCTACATCAGTTATTTTGATGCCGTCATTGTTTGTGTGCTTATTGCTCCAAAATCCCTCCCTAAAAAATATTTATCCTTCCACCTCCCCTACTCTCAAAGCACCTAGACCTTCTAACAGCTCTCAATTTTTCCAAATCTAATGACAGTAATGTGTGAGTGTGTGTGTGTGTGTGTGTTTGTTGCGTGTGCAGGGTGTCTTCTCCACTAGATTATAATTTCCATTTGTGTGTCTGTCCCTAACGCCTCCTTTTTAAAATGTTAGTTTCACATTGCCAGCAGAACATAAAAGTTCGAATTGTTTTCCCGAGTTTATTTTCACTTTGGAAATTGGGCTGACTGTTAAAAAAAAAAAAAAAAAACGGTGGAAACTTTTCTGGGAATGGAGGCTATTCGTGTATCTTTTTTTACATAAGTCGTCTGTCTTATTCTCCGATGTTGAAATTCTCATCTTTATTAGACTATATTGAAGTTAACTGCAAATTGAGTCAAAAAGATATCTCAATATCATCAGTCTCCTGGAATCTGTGAAATAAGTTTGAAATTTGTCAGAATTAAGGTGTAGACATTTACGTCAAATAAATAAATCAGTAGATGAAGCCAAGTGGTCTAATAAAGAAATCCATAGATGAAGCGAAGAGGTTATGGAGAAGAGTTTTTAAACAGGATTGTCTGACAGCAACTATCACAGAAAAAGTCTCCCAGAACCAAAATATTATATGGTGGCCCCAGCAATCTTATACCAAGAGCGCTTCTCCAGGGACCTTGCCCAGCAAGTCTCTGTTCGAACTTGGATTGGCACCACTCTAGGTGTGAATCACTGGCCCAGGGTTGTTGATTTAAAATTTCTACACAATGGAGTACTACACTGCCATAAAGAAGGATAAACTAGAGTCATTTGTATGTAAATGGATGTTCCTTGAGAATACACTACTAAGTGAAATAAATCAGACACTCATGAGCACACATCGAATTGTTTCTCTGATATGAGAAAACATAACTGTAAATAAGGACAAAGTAGTGTAATGGACATTATATAAAAGGAAGATAATATACAAAGGAGAGGAATACCAGAAAGAGGGAAGGGGGAAAAGCAGGAAGGGAAAAAAACAGAAAGAAAGGGGAAAGGGAAATCATGGAGAATTGTAAATAAACCTGCTGTAAATAGGGATGGAGGGAACAGAAGGGAGGGGAGGGTGGGGGGGGAGAACCAAGAGAGACCATGTACAGGTACAAAACAAACATGTTAAATGTGATCAATATATGGACAATGTACCAATACATGTTCTTGGTTAAAAAATAAAATAAAAAAAAAATATCTGATATGTTTTCTCACTCTTGCCTTTGCAAACATCCCCTTCCTTCAGCATCTTTGGAGATACTCATAGTTTACTATGACGCTTGTTTTCCTACTGTGGTCTGCTCTTCACAAATAAATATCATTAGTCTCCAGAGAGCTTCTCCTTTTGCCGTTTGCATACATTGAGATTGACATACCAGGTGAAGTAATGTGATTTCTTTTTCAAAAATGACGTGGTAAGTTTAGCCAGACCCAGAGGCTGCCAGCTGAAATCTCACCACTCTGGGAGGCTGAGGCAGGAGGAAGACTAATCAGAGCCCAGCAATTCTATTAGTGTTGCCCATGACCTGGGACTGGTTGTCAAGAAACGCTTATGTTGTGGGAAAAATCTTATATTCAAAGCAGGTTGGAAATGATGTGACCGTTGGATTTCCGGGACGTGCGGATGCCTTCATTATTAACATTTACTGCTATGAAGTAAATGTTAGTAAATGTTAGTAACTATTAGTTGTAGAGAGGGCAAAATCATATAAGAATGTGAAGTCCCAGAATAGGGACATAAGAAGAGCTGTATACTGGTGTCAATTTATGCAAGACTTCCACTATGATGCTATAGTGGACTGGCTCACATCCATGCACTAGATAATCATAACACGGAGTGCGAGCATTCATCAGTGATGAATTTTGAGCATTTATGACCTTTTACAATAATACATTTAATTGTAACGTTATGTAATTAAATTTTTCACAAAGCCCATGTTGAACAACCACATTTTGAAAATACCTGGTAAGTGGAAGATCGGCTCGTGGGAACTACTGTAGCAACTGAAATGAGAATGTGTCTGTGGGTAGACTGTGATGATGTAGGATGTGTGCCAAGGATTAAAATGTGATTAATTGTTGCATAAAATATTAATAATAATAAGACAGTAAAACAGAGTATATAGTCACAGTCTGCACTTTGTTTCTGTGCGGAACTGGTTCCAGCATGCCGCTGGGCACCAAAGCGCTTGATGTAATCCTTTATATACAGGTGTAGAATCCTTTATATAAAATGGTGTAGAATTTGCATATAACCCATGTGCCTCCTCTCATATACTTTAAATTACATCCACATTACTTCTAATGCCTAATGCAATGTAAATGCTCCGTAATATGATGTTATTGTACTCCTCAGAGTACAAGAAAATTCTGTACCTATCTGGTAAAGTTGTAATTTTTAAAGAATTTCCAATCTGCATGTGTACACAACCAGTGGAGAGTTTATGTTTGATGTGTTTTCTTAAACTTGTCTTGTTCCACTTATTAATTTATGTATAATCATGAAGTCACTGTGCCTAGTTAATGAAAAGTCTTTTAACCTGTATTCTAAGTACAGATCTGTTTTTATTTTTATTTTGTTTTTAATTTTTAATATTTTATTTGTACTTGTTTGCAGTATATAAACATGGCAGCCCTTGTGTGGAGTTGGTACATGCACATACACATATTAATTCTTTCTTCATCTCCTCCTTCTCTCCCTCAATCTATCCCTCCCTCTCTTGTTCCCCTTCCCATTTGCAAAAGCTCTCTCTCCCTATTTTTTATTATCTACCTTTCATTTCAATTTTTAGTTATATATTTGGTTTCTTACATAAGAGAAACCATGCAGTATAGGATCTGATCCTTTCTAAAGACACCAAGCTTTCTGGCCATTATGCTATGGGCCTACTTTTAGTATTTATACCTTTAGTAACAACTCAAAATCAAACCTTTCTGACCTACTCTGTAAAAATTCAAATTCAAATTTTTAATTTTCTTTATAATATGGGTGGTGACCGGAGTTTATCTTCTCTAAAGGAGATGTGGTCCAGTTCTCACGATCTGGGGTCAAGGCAAGATCGTAAGAGAAATGTAGTTTTTTAGGCAAGGGTTTTCTAATATCACATTTAGGCAAAATGTTGGTGATTGCTGGATATTTCAAAGTATTTAGATAATATGTTCATACAGTTTGTAGTTTTTATTTCTTTTACTGACCATATTTGAAAGACTTTATAACTACTTTAAGAAGTTTTTTACTTCGACAAAAAGGGCAGTAAACATAATGCACATACTCAGACTGACAAAAACTCCCTGGTAGCAAAGATTAGAACGACAGCCACTTAGCACCATGATCCAATAGAAGAATTACAGAAGCTCACACTTACTCCCCAACTGAGGATGAATCAGGCCTACTGGCAGTAAGCATTCTGACTCAGTTAAAGTCACCAAGAAAATATTTGTATTGTCTTATCTAAACCAAAATTGACAAAATTTGTGTTTTTGAAAATCATTAGCTGATATTCCAAGAAACTATAATTCATAGCAAATCTAAGCTGAGTTTGTTTTATGAATTTTATGGAAGTGATTGTTGTTGTTGTTTTTGTTGTTGTTGGGGGGAGAAGACTTGAAAAGATTTAACTCATGATTTGACAGGACTCAATATGTTGGCTCCACATTTCTGCTGGGTTTAGCAAAATCTTTTGTAAGATTCAAGTTTTATCATCGGCTTCCTCTTATAGAATTAGACGTTTTTGAAAAATAATATAGCTATTGAATTTGAATAGGACAGCAGATGAATATCTTATGAGGAAAAAAAAGAAACAAGCTAGAAGCAGTTTGTTGAACTACAGACAGGTACAAAATTCATGTCTTACATACAATTACAGGGAGGTTAAAATGTAGAATGTCTCACCATGAATCTTCAGGCTTTTACTCCGACTGGCAGACATCACTTGTCCAAGGTTAATTCAAAATCAGGCCGTTGGAATGTTTTGTTGGTCAAGTTTGATCTTTTGAAACATTGATGAAGATCATAAAGCATGTATTTTTTAAGAAGTCATGCAAACTTTTGGCCTTTCAGTTGGAGATATTTGAAAGACGTCTTTTCCCTGGTTATACCGGCAAGCTTATTATTTCTTTAAGTGTGTTCTCATTTCCCTGTGATTCATGGGGCATTGCTAACATATTTGCTGGTAAGAGAAATGAGATAGCAGTCAATGAAGAGACCACAGTGGTTAAAAAAATAGTACTGTACTGAGATTTATTTTAGATTACTTTTCGAGATGATAACCCAATCCTATAGAATCACAGTGAATTATGTGTTTGGATTGTAACAAAGTCCACAAGCTTTGGGGTGTACAAGTTGTACGTTCATGTTGCAAACGTGCAGTGTGTGTACATAGATGAGGGACAGAAGAACATGATGGAAACACACTTTTGCATGAGGAGGCCTGCATTTTGCTGCCTTTCAACTTATGGGCTCAGAGCCAAACCTCAGTTTTAATATTTCAATTTTTTCAAGAATGAGACCTTCATTGTAAAATTGGCTTCCACATTAGAGACTGCACTTCAGATTGAGCTTAAATTTGAGAACTCCCATCACATGCTTGTGGGAAAGTTTTAGTTGCTAACAATTAGGCTTTCTTGACTGCTTCTTGTTGCTATGTCTCTGGAGGGAACTGATAGCACTTGAGCTCAGAATTCAGAAGTCTAAGCCCATCTGTGTTAAAGGAAACATAAGAACAAAGACCCAGAAGAATCAAATGAAGGAAAACAGAGTCAAAAAACCTGAATGACCACAGGGACCAACTTCATTTTAATGTTTGCAGATTTGTTTGAAGATTGTCACGTTTCCTGTCTATTTTTACAGCAACTTTTGTTGCAAGGGTCGATAAATACATGACTACCTATACCCATTTGGTAGAATGTCCTCCCCAAGAGTTTTATTCGCCTTCCATTTGGAAAATGTGAACAAAAAGACAAATTATTTCTCAAATTCTCTTCTCAAAACCCAAGTGTTGTGAGAACCACATAGTGAAATCATCGAGCGCTCATCTGTAAACAAATCCATGTACAACAAAACAAATAAAACCATAAATTGTAATAGATAATGTGGACTTATCCCTGAAAAGCTAAAATCAAAGGAAAGGAATCTGCAGTTTTTATTTCTGGTTAAGTCAGAGATTGGAGTGTTTTTTTATTTTTTCTTTTCTTTTCGAGAAGTGGATTGAGTTTCCTAATAGGTTTGCAGTTATCTGAATAGAAAGCTCCTTCAATTTGTTTTGGTAGACCTTGAAATTGAACAACCAATTTGGTTCAGCCATTAAATCCGCCTCAATTCTGTCCAGGAATTACGAAAAGGTTGAAGCAGTTTGGATTTTCGTGTGTGTGTTAAAAATGTTTCCAACTCCTGGTGTGACATCTTTTAGAAAACTTTTGATTTGATGTTGATGGGATAAAGAAAAGAAATTACAGCTATCCTTGGGAAACTGAAATATAAAAGACTCTAGAAAGAAATGGATTTAATTTTTTATCTCCAATTTGATATCATGAGCTCTTGCTATCTCTTAGGCATGTCTTCCTATATTTCGTTCTTGAATCTCTGCAAGAGAATGTAAAAAAAAAGAAACTTTCCCCGTAGTTTCACTAAGATGTTTAAACAATTAAGTCACTTGTTTCATCTAGAATGATTTTTGTTAACATGCTAGAAAAGGTTGAGTGTAGTTGCTTTTTGTATTACTTACAGAACAATGAGACTGTATCATGCCCTGTACATTTGTTTTTGCAAACAAGAAAGACAGTCTAACAAAATGAGTGCCTGATAACTCTCTGTTCTCTGCCAGTCACTGCATGTAACGTAAATAGCACTTTTAAGCTGGTGATCGGTAGGTTTGGCTAATGCCATAAGTTCCAAAGTACACTAAAGACTCCCTAAGGCCGAGGAGTACTCCATCTGAATCATCCAGAGAAAATGGATGCACCTAGACACTATAATGCTAAGTGAAATAAATGAGGCACACAAAAAATACTACAGAGTTTGTCTCATATGAGAACCCCAAAGTGTAAATAAAGAGCAAGATAAAAGATAGACTATAAGAAAGAAGAAGGGAACCTTTGTGTAGAAGGGAAAGGAAGCTAGGAATGGAAGAAGGGAGAGGAGAGAAAGAGGAAGTAGAAATGATTAAAATGCAATGTGGTTTATCATTTTTTATGGCAGTGTAGTACTTCATTGTATTAAAAAAAGCACACACACACATCTTCTTTATCCATTCATCAGTTGCTGGACACTTGGGTTGTTTCCTAGATTTAGCTATTGCAAATTGTGTTGCTATAAACACATTTATAGGTAAATGGATGAACCTTGAGGACATACTCTTAAATGAAATAAATCAGACATACATGACTATGTATCGAATTATTTCTCTGGTGTGAGAAACCATAAGTGTGAATAAGGATAAAAATGTAAGATAGATATTGTGACAAAGAAAGAAAATATTCAAATGGGAAGAAGAACTAGGAGAGGAGAGGGGTAAAGGAAGGAAGGGAAAAAGAAAAGAAAAGAAAAAGGAAAAAATGGAAAAATGTAAATAAAGCTGTTGTAAATAAGGAGGGAGACGAGTTGAAGGGCAGGATGGGGAAGGGGAAGAAAATAAGATATATCATGTACAGGTACAAATTAACTATGATGAATGTGATCGTTATATATATCTAAAATATATCAATGAATCTTCTTGGCTCAAAAAAAAAAAAGATGGGATATGTACAAGTATCAGTTCCTTAGGGTGAATATATTTATTATGCATGGGAAGCCTAAACTAATAAAAGTAAATTTTCAGATACAAACAATTCCTCGGTTTAAAGAAAAGTAAAAAAACTTTCCTGCTATAAAATACGTTTTTTAATAAAGGGTTCCATATCACCATATCTATTCAGCACACTAAATTTAGAGATGGTGTACCCACAATGTCTAGGAAAGTTTGTTGTGATATAGGACACATTTTTTAATCCGGCCAAACATGAAAGCATAAAGAGAAACATGGAAATTATTAAAAATGGAAATAGTTTTTTAAATGTTTGAAAGACATACAGAATGCAAACCAAATAAGCTGTTTTTCCAGAATGAGACTCACATTCCTTGCTGGAGGAATTTTAGCAGGTGGATTTCTGCAAACGGGCTTTGCTCGCAGGGCCAAGTCAAAGCCAGTCGGTTTAAATAGCTCTTTATTGACGGGTGCCAAACCTTGAATTGAGAAGCTGGTGCTGGCCCTGGAATTGCAGAATATTTGCCTGGGGGGCAGTTTGGGGACCGTAATGAAACACCAGTGAGAATCATTTGATTCCATGTCGGCTAATTACCTATGAGGAGGCAGACTGGCAAGAGAGGGCACATGGTAGAGCCAAACCCCATTTATTGTCCTACGTGTGACACCCGCCCTGCTTTCGGCACGCTTCCTTCTTGCAGGCCCTGTAAATCCAATCTGAGCCCTGTACTTGCTTTTTTACACACTACATTTGCAGCAAACAGTACAAATTAAAGGAAACCAGGAAACCTGGAGCCTTTGCCTTCATAGCCTTTGCTCAGAAATCTACAGAATTGTGTACGAAACTGTTTTGTCTGCAGAACGAACCTGAGAGAGACCATGCAGAATTCTTGAAGTTTTTTACACAAGGAAGTTGGAGGTCGGGGGAGTATTGGTCTTCAAACTTATTTAGATGCATCAGAATTAGTTCTCAATCCCAAGTTTCTATGGGTTGTTCACTTGATGTAGTAAAACACTGTAAAAGTACGATGTAAAAAAAAAGCTGTCCGTATTATTTTGCGCGCATTAGGGAAGAATGAAGAATTGAAGCAAAGGCGATTTCACTTTCTGTTTTTGCAATTGCTGGGGCTGGAAGCCCGGACCTCGCATACCTCTGCCACTGAGCTACACTGGGGATATTCTCGTCCTTGATGATGGCTCTCAGAAAATCATGGTTCCTGGGACAATTCCAGGCATCATCTGTGTCTATGAATGGATTGTGCACTGGCAGCTCCAAACGGACTTCGTATTTTATAAAGTGTTGAAAAACAAATAGAAGATCTTTTTCCCATCATGTGAATATGGTTTAAAATGCAAGTTCCACTTCTCCGTCTGCACATTTTATCATAACGTGATTCATACCCATGATTTTATATATAGTCTGTAGCTACTTTTATTTTGAGACAAGTTTTTCATTAGTCACTAAGTTGCCCTGGCTGGAATCAAATTTGATACACTCCCGCCTCAGCCTCCCAGAGTGCTGGGCATCCAGGCTTGCACCAGCACTGCTTAGGCTGTGGCTACTTTTATGCCTCAGCTGCAGAGCCTCGCATTTGCAACCAAGACCACTATCTGCCTTACAAAGTTTGAACACCAACTGGTGCAAGCCCACCCTCCCAGCACTCTGGGAGGCAGAGGCAGGAGGATGGCAAGTTCAACGCCAGGCTGGGCAACTTGGAGACTTAGGAAGATGGTCTCAGAATAAAAAAATAAGAAGGCTGGGGATGTGGTGAAGGCCCTGAGTTCAGTCCCCAGCATTGCATTTTTAAAAAGACAAAATGTAAAGTTTAAAAGGTCCCGTTGATTGTAAAGAATGATATTCCCAGGCCTGATAGGCAAGAGTAGAGTGCAAACAAAACAACTCTTGCTGTTGGGAAGATGGTGAAGAGTTGAACTGCTACTATTGCTTTAAAACAGTTGCTCCAAATCTTTGATGATTTGGTAAAAATTCCCCTTGAGAGGTCTAAGGTGCTGGGTGAGGGTTAGCCAAAGACATGTGGTAGGTGGAACAGTATTTGTCATATGAAGAAGGCACAAGGAAAGCCCCTCTCCAGCCTAATGACGGGACTGACCAGAGGTTCATTCTTGGAGTCCTAAAATGTTGCAAAGATGAGAAAGCAGAATAGAAGACGGACCCTTCCCTCTGTGGATCTAAAAGTGAACGTCAAAGCACAGAAGTACCTTGTAGCTTTCTGTCATCACCAAGGATTCCAATTATCACCCAACAGCCTTCCAGTTATGAACTTTAATTTGACCTATCCTTGTCGCTATTAAACGTTCAGAGTCTCACGGTCTGAATCGCTTTCTGAATGTATATTTGGAGACAGGCCGCAGAGAGCAAAAACAATAATGTTTTCAACAAGTGCCAAATGGATTCTGAAGATAATCTTATTTCGGGGAAAATAATTAAATGGATGTTCTTTTGTTTTTAATTGCTTTGCAAGGAAGATCCAACGTGTTCGGGTTAGTGTGTTTTTGCTCCTAATTGAATTTTCATAGTTCGTTTTTATTAGGCAACTAGGTTCTGCGGAAAGGGTGCTGATTTTAATGTGATTGTTACATTGTTAGACAAAATTATAGTGTCAGAGAATAGGCAGCCACAGTAGTTATCTGGGTCACCTTCAGATCTTGTTATGTTCCCCTCAGGTTCCTGCACTTCACCCAGTGCAGCAACCATTTCAGGGTGGACCTGAGGCAGTCAAAAGGGTCAGTAAGCAATTTGTGTTTTTAAGTAGCAAACAAAGACTCTGTCAGGAGTTAAATTGTAACAAGTGCTTTAGGAACCAAAGTCAGTAGTAGGAGGTATAGCTTCACCAATTAAATCATTTAAGGTGTAATTTTTAAAAGCAGCATATTAACAACAGATCTTTCCCACTTCTTTTTACTGACTGTACTCGATATACTTGTGCTAAAGTGAAGACTGGTGCTTTTTAATGGTTTTTTTTTTTTTTTGTCTCTTTTCTTTTTTTGGTTTCCAGACATTTAAGTACATTTGTTGTTCTTGCCAGGTGTTATAAAATCCATTTTCGACTCAGAATGGTTTCTGAAAGTCTGCACCTGGAATTCCAACATCAACATAAAGAAATTGTCGTTAGTGATTTTCTCCAATTCTTATTGTGCATATATTCTTTCCTGCTTTTAACTCTCATCCCGCAGCTGGAGGGGACTTGTAAATCAATAGTTGCAGGTACCATATGGCTGCTGGATCCTACCAGGCACAACACGCACTTCTTAGGGAGCGGAAGACTCTAATTGGAACCACGCCGGGAAGAGGCTATGAAGGAGAGGTGACCCGAAACTCAAGAAAGGGAGCAATCTTCTTACAAATAGAACAACATTGCCCTTCTTCCGTTCATAGTATCATGGTACAGGACCTAAAAATAAGTGCTGGTGAGGTTGGGTGGGTGGTGGTGATGGAGAGAAACCCTTGTGTGTTGTGGCTGGGAACGTAAACTACTACAACCATTACGGAAATTTGTATGCAGATTCCTTGAGAAACTAAAACTAGGAAGTTTATTTGACCAGCTCTTCCTCCTCCAAATATCTTTTCAAAAGAGTTACAGATATCATATCACAGTGATCCATACATACCCGTGTTTCTAGCCACACAACTCATAATAGCTAAATATTGGAAGCAGACTATATGTCCATCGACAGACGAATGGATAAAGAAAATGTGGTGTTTACACACCATGGGGTACTACTCTGCCATAAAGAAGGATAAACTTGAGACATTTGTAGAAAAATAGATGGACTTTGAGACCATTATGGTAAGTGAAATAAATCAGACAGAAGCTTAAATATCATGGGGTTGTTCTTATATGAGAAAACCAAAATATGAATAAAGGGCAAACAGGAACATAGATCTTTCTCAAATGAGAATGAGATCAAGATGAAGGTGGGAAAGAGAGGATGTAAAAAGGATCAAAAATTATTAATATGTAAGTGTCCCAACCTCCCACAAGGAATGTGATCATTATGTACAGTAAAGAGGTACTAATAAAAAAACTGAAAAATACTATGTATAAAAAAGGAAAATAATGATCAAACCCTAAGAAAGCACAATCTGTGGAAGGAGTTGATTAGTACTAGTGAGCATATATAACATCCTAGTAGGCAGTAGCCAAAATTGAGCTGAAAAATCACTGTGTTTACCAATTTCAGGAAGGCTTTCCCTTAAGGGACAGGTTTAGACTAACCTATGTTTTCTAATAATAGCTTGAATCTTTCATTTTTTTGGTATTCCATCTAATGCCTTCATGTTTTAATACATCTCAGTGCTATTGTTACATAGTTAGATTCCATATATATCATTATACTGTTTTATAGCTAATGTTTGATATAATTTAATATGTGTTAGAGGCATTATGATAAGGATTCCATAAAGCTTTATATTCTTTTATTGCTGATGTCTGATATGATTTCACAATAGACACAGAATATGGTCTCCATGGTTTAGAATTTCTTGAATTTGGGGAGATTTTTCTTTGCAGTTCAAGTCAAACTTTTAAAAAGGACACAAGGGTAACTGGAGGGTGAGAAAGGAGAATCATATGAGAAAGGAGAACATCCCCAACCTGGGGAAGTTATTGAGACCTTGTCTCAAAACAAAATAAAGAAGGGCTGGGGATGTGGCTCAGTGTGGATGCCCTGTTTCATTTCTCAGTAGTGGGGGAGAAAAAGATTCTGATACCTGTTAGAATAAAGTGTAGTGTCCTTTTGTGATATAAATTTCATTGCTCTTTTGTGACCTATCTGGTAGATAAAACTTGTTCATTCCCATGTTATATATTTATGATTTTCTTCTTTTATTTTCTTTTTGGTCAACTGCCTTTATTAACAGAGGTGCCCTCAGTTCTCTCACTAAAGATGTGGCACTGTGGTTTGGAGTGTCTTCTAAATACCCTTGTGGTAAAATAGTTTGATCCCCTACCAGTGGCAATATGGGGAGAAGTTGAAACTTTTAAAAGGTGATGCCTGGTGGAGTTTAGAAGGAAGGTTCTGAGGGGTATGATCTTGAAGGGGCTTGTGGGACCTCAGTCATTTCTCTCCCTTTTCATCCGAACCACCATGATATGAACATCTTTCTCCCACCATCCTCTTCTGCCATGATGTTTCTGCCTTGGAGTCAGCCAAATACAGACTGAACCTGCTGAAACCATAAGCCAAATTAAACCTTTCTGCCTTATAAATGAGTACCTTGGATATTTGTTATGGTGACAGAAAGCTGACTAATACATCTGATTTTAAAGTACTGTTCAAGTTATGCACCATAGGAATACATCATTTGCCATTACATAGAAGTCTGGGATTATTATGAATTTTGAGTAGTATTTCTTTTAATGATGTCATATCCCTATCCTCTGTTACTTACTTTTGTCTTCAAGTTTGTGAATTCTATGCTAGATCAACCTGATTTTGGTTATTGCCTTCCTTATATGCATTTTTAGTCTCATTATTTTCTAATTTTTACCATTATTTTTGCCATTGATTTCTAAAATGGCTTAGAGTTGCATTGCCATTTTATGGAGCTTTCGTCCAACCTGGGTATCTGTACATTTTAAGAGCATTCTTAGACTTTTATATGTATTGCAATAACTGGTGGAATCATGCATAGTTCCACTATTGTATTAGTTAGCTTTCTAGAGCCAACAGTTTGCAAGAGAGCAGATTTAATATAGGACATTTATAAGTTATAACATTCACCCATAAGCCAAATGTGGAAAGAGTGCTGAATGTCTGTCTATGCACTGGAGACCTGAAAGATCCAGTCAAGGTCTGGAGCCCACAACAATCCCATGTATGTTTGTGTCTGCACTAAATGGCTGAAGAAATCTTTACTGGAACTAGGATTAAAATGCTCGCAGCAGAAATGAAGACCAGAGCTCACCTGAAACAAATGGCAGCCGTCCCCGACGACAGCAAGGCCCCGAGCCCTTCTGCAAAAAGAACAGCCTAGTTCTCTTCAGGTGAACCAGCCACCCCAGAGCTTCTCCTGGGAAAGAGCCGGCCGCCATCTTCTGCTCCCGTTTCCCTTGTTGTGTCGGCAACAATCCTCAGGTGGATCCTCTACGCCCAGAATCAACCAACTCAGTCCAGCTGGGTGTTCCTGCCCAAGCTGACCACAGCCAGTCCACCACAATGATTTAAATTTTATTTTTCTTAGCCTACCTTACCTATTAGTCATCTCATTTTCTTTCTCTCGTTTCCTGATTTCAGATGATTTCATATGTTATTTTGCCAGTTACTTTCCTACTTTCCCTCTTAAATATTCAGATTTTCTAATTGTCTCATCAACTTCATAACTCTTCAGTATCATTTTTCTTTTGCTGCACATGATGCTAGTGATTTATTCAAGCAAGCCAAACATCTTCTCCACTCCAAATCCTTTATTGTCTTGCTTTAATTTTTCTCTTCCAACTTACATTTCAACAACACTTTCATGTGACATGGATATCATTTTACAATTGATGTTCATCTGTGGACTTCTCGATATGGTTCCCCTTGGAGACTGGATCTTAGGACTTCTTATTTTTTAGTTTGTTACCCTTTGTGCTTGAGGATAGCCTTTCTTATTGCCTTTTTTCAAAGTGGAGTCATTTTTGCTTGAAAAAAGTCTTTCTTTTATGAATAGCTGTATGATGATTTTGTTTGCAATTCTATAGGCTTGGATATCGAGCAAAAACATTTCAAATATCTTGTGATAGATAATATATTTGCACGAAGCCCCGATCACTCCCACTCAGGCATTAAGAACTCTGTGATGTTCCTTACCCCGGGTCTTAGTCTTGCTCCTACAACACAGAATATGGAGAAGGTTACTCGATTTAGGATCCTTAGCACACTGGTTTTTTAGTTAAAGCAAAAGGATATTATTTTGGGTGGGTCTAACTCCTCACTGGGAAGTCTTTCAAAAAGGTAGTTTGTGCTCACCTGCAGTAAGATTCCCCTCATTATTTCAAGTTATTTACCACAGGAATGCATCATTTGCCATTACCTGCAGGTTTCGGGTTATTGTGGATTTTTGGTAGTACATTTTTTTCTTTTTTTTAACAATGACACATCTCTGTCCTCTGTTAGTTGCTTTTATCTTCAAGTCTGCTATTGACAGCTCAGTGGTGTGACAGCCATATGGGAGAACCCACTTGGCTTCTCCCTGTTGGAGAGACTTTAACAGGACCCCCTGCCATTTATTTGCTGATGTTTATGTCTTTGTCAAGCACCTACACAATCCTACATTTGCTGTTGATACACCTGATGTACCTAAGAATTGATAATGCGTGAAAACAAGGGGCTGACTTATTCACAGTTTTGGAAGCTAAAAACTCAAGATCGGGAAGTCCCAGTGGTTCATCTCATCATGGGAGACGGCATCATGGCAGAGTACACACAAGAGGAGAGAGGGTTACCCAGTGAGGTAGGAAATAAGACAAAGCTGAGGTAGCTAAACTTGCATCATACCAACCTGCTTTCCCCGGAACTAGTCCTTTCAGAAGACCAGCATTTGTCCCTTTGTAAGGCAGAAAAATTCCCTTGCACTCTGCCCCACCTCTTGATGGGTCCATTACATCAGCCCAACCAAACTTGGGACCAAATTTCCTGTGCAAGAATGTCCAGGGACAGATTATATCTAAACTACTAGAAGATCTGCTCCTTGGTTGCTCCCAAAGGGACATAATGGGATTCTGTCTCTGTGTTTATTTTTGCCACATTTTACTAGTATATTCGTACTCTCTCTCTCTCTTCCCCCCTCCCCTTTTCTTGATGAATCTGAAGTCATTGGCGTGTTGTTATACTCCATCGGTACCTGTAGAAGATGGTCTTGGATATGAAAGAGTTCTCTACCTGCTGGGCTGAAATAGCTAGAGCTTTCAATCTTGTTTCTCCAATAGTCATAATTCTACCAAGAACCTGGCTGAGTTTCGTATTGATTTCTTCCTCTTTTGCATTTCCAGATAATAATCTAACTCGACACCATCTCGACTTCCTTTGTACAAGCACGTGATTCATCAAAGTCATGCTTAAATGTCCTATTTGTGGAAACTGTTAGGTGACCAGTCATGGTAGTTGTTATGCTTTTAGGTAATTTGGAAACACAGCTAGGACACCTCTGATTCCACAGTAATGTGATGAAAGTGTAAGTTGGAAATCTAAGCAGATGTCTTTTCTTTCTGACCTGTTTAAACATCCATTAATTGGAATATTTAGTAGTCCCTCTACCTTACGGGTTTTACTACATCAATAATTTTGCAGCTAATGATAAGGAGCACTGTGAATGTGTTAGTGTAAACATGTAATTAAGTTATCATTATTGCTTTTGTTATTTTTTTTCAGTGAACTAATCATGTTGATCAATTTATGTTTCTTAACTAGCATATTTTCTGCCAATGAGGCCAAAAGTAGAATACTATTTAGGAAGTACTTGGCTTCAATACACACGCACTCAGAACCTTTAACCATCTCTTGTGGGTGACAGGATTAACTATTAGATCTTTCTTCTTCCCAGATCTCTCTAATTATATGCTTTTTACACTCACCCCCAAACCTCTGTAATCTATTGATTTTTGAAGTGAACACATTGATTTTTTTTATCTCTCTCATATGACAACACCAAAGGCTTTTCATAAATGAACTGCAGCCTTTATGTGAACTAACAGAAGTCATCCTGATAAAGCAGATATTAAGGCTTCATCTGAACACATAAGCAGAATCATTTATAAGAACTTGGCGTGTTTGTTCTTGGTCGTCCGATGTTATCAGTTTTTATTTTGTGACACCCAAGAAAAGTCTGAAAAGATAGCGCGTCTGTATTTATGTAGCACAGGATGCAGCATATTTAACAAACACTCTATTACGCATTAAGGTTCTGATAAACATTATTAGTGTTTTGTAACTCATTAACCCTTTTGGTACCTACATCTGTAAAAGGAAAGAAATCTTTATGTTCCTTGAAATAGTTCAATCGAAGTTGATCAAAGAGGAAAAGCAGTAGATAGAATTAGAGGTTAGATTCATGCATAGCATGTATTGTTTGATTTTTCACTCACCACATTTGCTGTCCTAATTGCATTGTGTGATAGAAAGTATTTCGAATTTAATAAATGATCCTGCCTTTGAAGACGAACAAATATTGATATGCTACACTTGATGAAAGTTTGCGAATAGTGTATTAGTTATCGTATAACAAATCTTGCTTTCCTCTGTGTATCTACTTGTGCTACGTCTGTGTATTCAAACAGTTGCAGAGGGAACATGTTGAGGAAAATAGTGTGTCTGCACTGCACATGTACAGGGCTTCCCTTTTGTGGTCATCTCTTATCCAGTGCAGTAAAACAACTCCTTCCACAGAATTTTCAGTGTGTATGTGTTACAAATTATCAAGAAATTATTAAAAGTGTATGAGGTTATATGCATAGGTTAAGTTGACCGCAGTAGACAATATACTAGGTGGGTCTGGCTTAATCAGGTGAAAACACTTTTCTATATGGAATTTACAGCAAATTTTGGTAGCCAGAGGAAGGTGGTCTCTAAAATCCAGCCCCCCTCCCCCAGGGATTGAAGGATGACTATCTCTAATATTCAGTCTTAAAACAACATACTTTTTTTTTTTTATTTCACAGTTTCTGCATGTCAGGAGTCTAGATTCAGCTTAACTGGGCATCTTTCTCATATTCTTATAATGGTGCAGTGGAATTGCTGGCCAGGTTGTGTTCTTTCCTTCAAGATCCAATGTGCAAAAATCCATTTCTAAACGTTTTAGAGTAATCGGCATTGTGAAACCATTCCCCTTCAGGCATGTGGCTGAATGACTCCGATTTTTTGGCTTTATTGAAACTACCTTCACTTGGAGAGAGGCCACCCACACTCTCTTCCTACTTGGGTTTCTCCCAGATTATCTCTTCATTCACCAGGTTCTTAGAGAGAGGGTCTCACGTTAGGGAACGACCAGGCAATTGAAGGGCTTTCATCTGATTAAACCAGGCCCACCTAGCATTAGTCAACTCCACATTCACTGATGTGGGCCACTAATTATATCTGTTCATCTTTGCACATTCCTGGCTATAAATGGGGCACTGGTTCTATCCGAGTTCAAGGGGAAGGGACTATCTAGGGAATGACTTGCTCAGCTGCAAGTGTTTTGGTAGCATTTGTCCACAGAAGATAGTGGGAGTGATAAAAAGAAAGTGTGAATTGTGAGACACAAGTGGTAAGGAGAAAGCATCTGCTCATTGGATTTAAATATGTGCACTAATGTTGAAAAGACACCAATCTGGTGGTAAAACTTTGGTCTCGCTTGTAATTTTCTCATTAATTTTGGGGATTTTACATAAACCAGTTGAAGTGTTTCTTAGGATTATCATTTGTGGTGTGAATCTTTGGACTGAAGAAGATGTGTGTTGTCATTTATCTCTGACCTACAGTGAATTTTAGACATCTGTGATGTATTTCTAGGTTATTGACTAGACAGATATATTATGAGCTTGCTGTACAATAATGGTAGACAGATACAATTGTGAGTACTAAAGATGAGATCAGTCCACATTGCAATGTGCTGTAAGTGTAAAATACTCATCTGATTTCTAAGGCTTGGAGGAATATAGGCTCATTTGTATTTTTATGTTGATTGCAAGTTGAAACAATGCTGTTTTATCCACGTTGTGTTACTTCAAATAGATCAGCAAAAATTATTTTACTTATGTCTTTTTACATATGTTTAAATTGCCTCCCAGAAAATTTAAATACACCCTGTCGGCTAGACTTATATTGCTATTATATAGGCTAACCTTGAAATTCTTTACTATTTATTTATATTTGCTTGCTGGAAATGTTCCTTCTTTGGTAGATGATATAGTTAATTCAATCTGAAATTACATCTAAATATTTGTAAAAAAAATTCTCTCTCTCTCTCTATTTATCTGTATTTCTGTATTCCAACTGGTTCATTCTTTCTAAGATATTGAAAGTTTTAAACAGATCAAAGATAACAGCTATTCATTTTAGTATAATGAATCACACACAAAAATCTCATTCATATACCAGACTATCACTACCCTTTGTATCAGATATAAGGGGATATTACATTAACACATCAAAGCAAAACATTTGTTATGAACATTTAATGGAACAATAATTGATACACAACACTTAGCTCTTCTTATGCATTCAGCTGTATCTTGTATGTTTTTTAAAAATATTATTATAAATTTTTCTAGAGCTGTGGTGATATTCTTCAGAAATATTTCTTGTAACATATTTGTACTTCTCTTGATGACATTATATTAGAAACTAGACCTGTTAGATTGGTAAAATTACTGAGTGAATAAAACATAAAAAGCCACCAACAATTTTGGGAACATATTAATACTCTGGGTATGGGCATTAATACTCTTAGAGGGCAAAGACAAAACAAGTAAACTATTTATCTGGATAGGTCAACAATTTGATGCATAGAGTTCTATGCTGCAACTCAAATAAACAGAACTGTAAACACAAAAGTCACAGAAGTGGCTGCCTTTGGCATACAATGAGTTCTGGTTCTTATTCGCACTTGCATCAACCAAGGATTTGCATGTAAGTGGCATTGGGGTTAAAAATCTCTGACGCCAACCAGGTATTGCACCTGCTACCTGCTAAATAAAGATTTCTGTTAGTCGGATCTAGCATTTAAAAAAGTCTATCGAGGTCAACCTAATGCCAATCCAACACTGACTTCACCGGGTAACTGAATCTAGTTTTTGACCTAAATATATGTATGTGGGACGGCTTAGGAGTGAACTCAAAAAAGAAAGAAAAGGAAATACTGTATAAATCATGTTCTGGCTTTCTTTTTAGCTCTTAGGCACTATTTATTCTACTGCTCAAATTTTGTTTTTCTAAAATATATATATTCT